>JAAWXA010000155.1:0-74848 GCA_038090715.1 Florisuga fusca
TTATACACATCTTTGCCTAATGAAGGCAGAAGAGGCAACCTCTACCTGTGTTGGGACTGGAAATATTCAAAACTACTGGTGCAGATTCACACTACAGCCAAGAGTATTTGGCTCCTGTACAAATGCCATCATTACCCTGGGCAACGAGGGCTTCAGGACCAGCCTGCTGTCCCTCTGCAGGTCCTGGCATGTCAGACAGTCCCTGGCAAGGAAAAGAAGTTCCTGAGTCAGACTGGACAATGACAGTTTTTTACATCAGCTATTTTTGCTCTGACTTTCTCAGAGTTAGAAACTGTGGGCCCAAAAACTGCAGACATTGAAAGATGGCCTCACCTTTCTTGTGACCCTGACAAGCTTATTTCAAACCAGTGTGAGGAATCTCCACACAGTTTCAAAGCAAACAATTAAGCTGAGTATTACAGTAGTTGTTTTCAAGTGTTTGGTTCTCACATATTGCACACTGTGATGGCAATATTCGCTCTCAATAAAGGGCACTTGACTTTTGGTTCATTCTCCCTTTAGCACTTCTCTCAAAGTGATATTGGATACAAAGACATTTTCTTTCATAGGGCAATACATGGCAAAATCTAGGATGTAATTTAAGGGGCTCTATTGATATCATAAATTACAAGAAGTCTGCTGAAGCAGTTTATGAATGGCAGTAAAAACCTGAAACTGAATTACATCATTAGAATCATGCACCACATACATGTATTATTATTTATAATACAGACCTAAGTATCTCTATATTTTATAGGCAATGAACATACCCTAGGACCTTGTGCCAAAGAGGAATAGGACTTCCAGAGCCTCTTGCAAGCATTTGTGCTCCAATAACAGAATAGAAAAGTGATGTTTATGAAGTTATTTCATAAAGAATGAAAGAATCCCAAGTCTCTAAGCCTGGGAAAGCACAATATCACTGCAATGTTCCATACAAGATCAGTTCCTTGTGCTGCTCTTTGAGTAACATCTTTGCTTCACACACCAGAAGTGAGTTTGAGGGATGCTGAGGATCTGTCATTTCTGTACACAAAATTTGGATCCATATTTCAGAGTATATACAAACATGATTTGGGCAACAGCTGCCAAACAAATCACTGTCTCTATGCTTTTAAGTTCTCTAAGTCCAGCCACACTTTGAATATACAGTTATGCAAAGACAGAAAAAATAATAAGAAAACTTTAGTCTCCCAGAAACAGTCTGTGAGCTGTCCCAAATCACTTGCTTTCAGTTTCTGTATTAATATAGTTCCCAAACAAGATAGTGTGCAGTCTGTATTGAGACTTCAGACATATCCAGAAAATTAATTTTGAAGGGAAAAACCAAGTAGGCACATTTTGGTAAATCTTTTCATGTGAAATGTACTTACTGCTCTGCCTTGCTGCACTGGCAACTAGGCCATGAGGTTGATAGTAGCAGTGACAAGCATATTTTTATTGGCCTATCAGGAAAAAAAATAAAATTGTAAACTCAAGCATAAAACTTTTGTTTGAAAGAAAGTTCCCAGTAAAACCAAAAGGTCCTTGATGTAAAGTTTGCTCCCACCAGCAAGGTTATCAAGAGCAAGCCATGTGCAGCTCCTGGTAACACAGAGAGTTCCTGGAGCCATCAAGTTTAGGATTTCAGGCACCTAAAGGAACAAAATCTCTCTGGATTACTGGATTTCAATACACTGAGCACCAAAACTAAGTTAGTTCCTCTGACATTATGAGTCTTAACAAGTGAATAACTTTATTTTATTCCCATGCTTGGTAACCATTTCTGGTCATTTAAATAATAACACAATTACTTGTCACCCATAGTGCATTGGTATTATTTCACAGCTACCAGCCTGTTAAACCAGTGAGTGCCAGGTTCAGTTGAAGCTGCAGCTGCTCTCTGACAAGCAGGAGGAGCTGATGCTCCTTGCATTTGCACCAGCCTCTGGAGGAGAAAGAGCAGCAAGAAAGGGAGGGAAGAATATTTGTGTTTTACCCTCTAAAATTTGGCACAGTTTGGCACAGAAAAAAGGAGCAAATTATGTGAGAGAAGTGGGTGACGAGAGCCAGCTATAAATTACCTCACTGGAAGATGCAAATAACTTGAAATAATATCCTTTCTTTTCCAGTGGTAGAGGACAGTCTCTGCCAGAGCCCAGCCTCTGCCTGCCAGAGCCCAGCCCAGTATTCCCCTGCCTGCTTTTCAGGATGACATTTGCTTTTGAGCAGAGATCTTCCTTCAGGTACACCAGATTAATCTTGTGACCTTTTGGGATCAAGAATGTGCCTTCTTTTGTTTTCCATGCTCCTTAACCTCAGTTGTCTCAGGCTTTTCTTTCTCTTGCTGAAAGGATGTTCTACCCCTTGTGAAAAAGCAAGTCAAATTTAAGTTGACCATGCTTAGTTTACATTGAAGTAAGGATAAATTGCTTTGTGTCAGTTTGTTTTTATAACAAGCTGGCTGTGTATATTAGCTGTCCTGCTGTAGAAACTGTTTTCCAGTGGAAATGATGGAATGGTATTTCTGCAATGACTTTGGGTATTCACTTAACTTTCCTAATGATTCTTTAGCAATGTCGGATTTTATTACTGATTAAATTCCTCCCCCATAATGATGAGAGAAGATGCCCATGCCACAGATCAACTAATTGATGAAGAGATATTATATTAAGAATTTTTAATGTTAGTGTCTTATGCTTTAAAAAGAAACATTTCCCTTAACTCATCCTACTCCTGGGAGAGTATGTAAAAATACTTCCAAATGCTTCATATTAAACTTAAATAATTTATAATCATTTGGTAACTGAAGGCAAGTCCATTACAAGTAAATACAATGTACAAACATTTGTTCATGTAAAATGCTTTAAAAAGCAACCCAAAACTCCTCTTAACCATTGTTCACAAAATGAGTGTTCTCACAGGGTTTGTAGCAGGGAGAGCTCTCAGCAGGTGCTGGGCTTTGCCTTCCCTCACATTCAAACCCTCTCCAGCTCAGTGGGAGGAAGCCTGGAAGGTCTGCAGAGATGCTCAAGAGTATTATCAAATCCTGGCTTGCAGGATTTGGGCAACCAGACCGTGTAGCCTCAGTTTTGTACTAACAGGTTTTGAACCTGTTGAACCTGTTAGGTGTTAGCAGGGTTGTAAGGTGAGCCTCCCCTGGGATGGAGGCAGCACGATTAGGAGACCCATGTCAGATCTGAAGAAGAAATCCAGATGGTAAGTGAGGCTGGGAAGAGATGCCCCTCTCTGGAGAGGTGGGAGGACGGGGTCAGCACAAGCAGTTTTGTTCATTTGACTCTGCTGGTGGCAGGACTCTTTGCAGAAAGCAGCAATTGCCACCACTGCCATCTGCACTGCACAGACACAGGGTCCTGGGACATCCCCAGGGAACATCAGGAGGTGACTCAGGACATGCAAATGTGACATGCTTCAAGTCCAAAAACCTAAAAGAGAAAGCAAATTTCTAATCCAAGGACTAAATTTTTAAAACACAAAAACCCTTTGAGGGAGCCATTACTTTTTGGATTGGTTCCTCTTTTGCAAACACAACACCCATTAAGGAATGTTTATGTTTAGAATCCAGAAAATTAACAAATATATTACTTGAATCAAGGAACTTTACAAAAATCACTGTTTATTTCCTCCTTTCACTCAGAGGGAAGTTCCCAACATTAATGTATCTACTACTCAATCAATCTCTCATGCAGCTTTCTGGATATTCTAGTACCAAAAAAAAAAAAGTTTTTTTTTTTAATAAGTGAAAATTAACATCTTAAATCCCACCTAGAAATCAAAGGGAAAAAGTTCAGGGCCTAAGTGTTGATTCAAGGACTGCTAGGGTTTCCAAGGAAGTAATATTATGGGGATAACTGGCTATCCAAATCATTTGTAATCTACCCTGCTATACCCTGATATTCTGCTGTAAAATGGGACAGTAAGAATAAGACTAATTAAATTCTCTGAGGAAACTACATGGCATTTTGGGATGCCAAAACACTGAAGTGCGTGAATGAGATTAATGTATTAGCCACAATCTTAGCACTAAGTAAACATGCTTTGGTACAGAGATCTTCTTTGGGGAAAAAATAGTTTGGAAAGTAACCAAGAGGATATATCTCAATAAGATTTGAAAAAAAGTGCTCATTATTTCCCATGATTTGGGGCATTTCCCCCTCTAAGACAGTGTTGTCTCTCAAACTCATAAGCATATGAATCTCTTTGACTATACCATTGTTCAATCTGCCTGCTCATAACTCAGCCTCTTATTCCATTATAATGCTTGAATGATTCACATGCAGTGTTTCCAATCCACTTTTCCTATCTTGTGAAACTTTTTAACGAAATGTTAGCATTTGCAGGCACCAGATGTTTTGACATAAGGAGAAGCAATATGTAAATTTTAATCCATGCTAGGAACAATAGCCTGGAGGCACCTTTTTCTTATTACATGAATCATATACTTAACCACAATGTGGTGGATTATATCAAAATCATCACCACCCTGAATATAGAAAACTTGTCTTGTGGTTGCCAATTAATGAAACTGATATATATTTAACTTGATGGGTACCAGTGATTTAACCAATAAGCCTTAGCATACTTCACTGCTACAGCCTCCTTTATAATTAGACTTTTGGTCTGATTATTATCACAACTTCATAGGTTTTCCCCTAATCTCCCATTGGTTGCCAGTACAAACGATGCTGACACTAAATCTGTTTGTCTGTCAATTGCAAATATCACTACTTTAATCAAACAGTGTATCACAGTGCTTTTCTAATCTCTGAAATAATGTTTGATTTTATTTTCTGATACTGTTTATTTAATCGTCAAGTGTCTGAGCCTGCAACAGGCAGAGCATTGCCTTTCTTCAAAGTGAGCTGAGGGCCCTCAGTCCCTCACAAAGGAGCCAAGTACCTTTTATGAGCAAATCCTAAGTGCATAATAAATATGTAAAAAAGCAAAGCTTCTTTTCATGGCTAATCACTGAACTTTAAATAATATTTATAATAATATTCTGGTTTAATACTGAGAGGGGTTTCTTACTCATTTGATGAAATAAAGAGCCCAGAGTACATCTTTATTACAAATAGAATGTTTATCTGATGCACACAAACAATGAGCACTATTTTACATAAAACAATGAACTATTACAAAACTGTAGCTGAAATATATACTACTACCCAAGAACTTTTGAGTCATTTCATGCACAGAAAGCACCAAATATCTTTTAAAGAAAGCAGCACTTTTGATATGAGAAATTCAAAATACAATCTGAATCTTACTTAAGTCATTAAGCAAGAGCATCTTTTAGTTTCAAATGCTACCTAATTATCAGCTTTAAAAAAATATTTTACATCTTAAAATACAATGGTCTATTTATCGTAGATTGTCTGGGGAACACCTAGTACATTAAAAGGTTTTTGTAGACCTTCTTAGTGATTTAACTGATATCATCATGCCTGCTAGCAATTTTGCAACATTCTGAAAAAACTTTCCATAAATCAAAGCCTTAGCAGCAGGAATAAGCAGATGGCAGGAGACCATATTAAAGAATGTATCAATTATTTTTATTAATGGAAGGCTACTGGATCATGATGTATCGTAATGGACTAAATGTTTAGCAATTGTGAAGTGTTTTGTCTGCTAGATATCTCAGGTGTTCTTAGTGGATGTTATTACATTGTTTTGTGATGGCATTCTTTGGGGGACCAAATAGTGAAGTTTCACAAGGGATATATAAAGAGATGTTTTAATTTAAGTCCTTTAGTTGTATTCATGTAATAAACAAAAATAATAGCATGTATAAAATGTAATTTAAAATCATTGCATGTACAGTGTTTAACAAAGTATATTCTGTCTGCATACATTGACTTAGAAAACAAGATACGATGTAGCTAACAATGAAAAATAGCAATTATTAAAAAAATATTCTACAGTTTCATAATAGTAATGTAAATGTCTTTCCTTATCTAAGAGACTTAACATAATTTTAAATTACAATAATTTTACATCCCCCATTCATATATACAGCCCTATTAAAGTCAAAGGTATTATAATAGCAATGTTCTTATTAAGATTAAATGACTGAATTATATTTAGTTATTTTACTCTATAAAGAAATTGTGTTCCTGTTTGTTAAAACTGCACTTACTGTAGCTTTTTCACACTATCCACTCTTTGCACAGCAACATAATTTAAGTTTCTGTTCTTAAGTAAAGTATTTATATCCATTTCATGAATTAAACAAGCTGTTAATATTTCAACTCCCATCCCTTTTGTGTAATTATCATTGCCATTTTGTGTACTCTGTAGGAAAATTTCCTCCAGCTTTCAACTGCTCCTGCTGAAAACAAGTAAGAACTCTTCATTTAATATATCTTGAGAAAAATAGCCAGCTCCCTTCACCCCTAGCCCTGCTTGAGGTCACACTCTGTAAGTCTCTAAATTCTTTTCTAGACCCAAAGCCACAGACATTATGCATCTCTTTCATGAGACTTCATTAAACAGATCTCTGTGGGAAACAGCTAAAACATGTCTTTCCCTTGCACCGCATTTTAGTCCAAAAAACCTCACATGGACAGCAAAGAAATTCTGCCTGAGGAAGGACATCAGGGTTTGTCCTTGTAATCATGAAATCCCTTTCCTCTGCACAAGCCAATAGGACCATGCTCTGCTCAGCTCTAACAGCACCCTTGGTTTCACAGCAGCCTCCCCAAACTTGGGATGGCAGAGGGTGTGCTTATTCCAGAAACTGAGGGATATGGCTACCAGCACATACATCTCCTAATGCCTTCAGTACCATCCAATCCACCCCCAGAATGTCCTACATTGCTGTTTCTAGCATCCTGTCCCACCACTTATTTCACAGGTGATGCTGTAATACATGCTACAGTTATTAGCTAAACTAATAATTATGATGACATCCTATTAGAAAAAACCATAATGGTTATAAAACAACTTTGCCATAATACACACCTACAGGTATGGATAAACTTAGTGTTTTGGGTAATGAGGATTTTGTGTGAATGAAGAGAGCCTGAATATGTTTAATGATAGATACAATATGGTATTTTGCAAAAAAAATATCAGCTATCTTCTGTTGAGCTTCCCATGCAGGAAGGGAAAAAATAATCTGGTGCTCCAGACAGCAGCAGTTGTCAGAAGAATGAAAATCAATTTTAAAAAAATCTAATGGATGCACTATAATGGTTTGGTTTGGTTTGTTTTTTTTTTAGAACAGTGCTTATAAAAGTGATGAAATTCAGGATGTTATTTAAAGTCAACATAGTTCAGAAATATGGTCTAACTTCCATGTAAAAGTTCAATGGGAAAATCATGTAATCCATTCATATTTTATTTCTTTTTCTCCATTATGAGCAACACACACTGGTGTATTTTAATGTAATGTAGTTGAAACTGAAGTAAAAGGACAAATGGCATTTGATATCAACCCAATATTCCCTCCTTTCATCAGATGAAATGGACAGAAAGTATCCCACACCAGACACAATGTGGGCGTAAATGTTATTTTTAATTCATCATGTTTTATATTCAAATGTCAACATTATCTGGTCTTTGGCAAAACTATGACACAGTAGTTCTTCTTTCAGTGATCTTAATCTATAGAAGCAGTCCAGTTAAAATACTGATCAGTTCTGTGTTCAACTACCTTTGGTTAATCCTCACTTGTCTTTCCGTTCCTTTCTTCCATGTTAAGCAAAAAAACCAAAAAGTGACCAGTGACAGTGCAGTGGAAGCATATGTTTCCTTTTTCTGAGGGGCTGGGCTGTCTGGAACCCCACAGAAGCACAAGAGGAAGATAAGGTTTGCTCTGTTCAGCTTACAACAGTTTTGCGCTACTTACATTCAAGTAGTTTGCACAGGCTGACAGAAACCATTTAGTTTCCTTAAAACATAAATATTCTTATGAAATTGCATACTCCATCACCTTTCGTATCCATCCAGATTCCAATTAAGAAATTATCATGACACTACCTGGGCTGGTCAGGAGTGGTCTGCAGCCCTGGAGGAGCATAACCCTCACAAGGACTGTAAGCTGGACCATGGTACCAATAATGGAAGAGGCAAGAGGAAGAAGCAATTTCTCTGTTCTCAGATAATATATTTAAATACCTTTCAAAGGCAAAGAACAATCTGTTTTAATCTCTTCTTACTATTTCCATCTGGGACATGAGGCAGGCACAGTGACAAAAAAATTAATACACACTTTTGAAATATATTTTGGATCATTAGAGAACTGTCTAATGTGCCTCTCTTTGGCTCTGGTTGAGGAAGGGTTATGAAGAACCTGTGCCAACATATTTTCCCATGTATTAATATTACAATTACAATGATTGCACTTAATGTCCTCCAGGAACATGCATCACTCTCCAGAATTTCACTAAGTATAGAAATGGTATGTCTTCTACCTGCCCTCTAACTGCCAGGCTTTTACTGAGTCATCAAAATATTTTCTAAACTCCCCTTCCTAGCAGGATGGTGATGAGAAGCAGCACAGATGAGAAGACTTCTGAATATATCCTTCCTTTTCAGCTTTTCTGTAGTGAATCCAATGCCAAATTTGTAATTAAATTCTTTTTTGTTTAAGTGCATGCAATGGCAATCTCGTCATTTTCCTCTTGTTTCCAAGTGGATCAAAGGCACACGGACGGATAAATCAAATCCCTTTGGAAAAACCTTACTGTGCTGCCAAAGGACACTGGAAGCATTGTCCAGAACCACAGTACCACGGCTCTGAGTTCTGATCTCTTATACACAAAAGAGGACACTGAATATCCCTGGATTAAGCAGATGACATAGCACTGTTACCAATATTGCTTGTTTTAAATTGTGATAATTGTAGCGTAGAGTATCTTTGTTGAGTGCATCCATAAAATCTTTCTGCTGAAATGTCATATCTTATTTGGAGTTCGTTTGAGTCTCTTTGTGTTAGTTTCCATTTTTCTTCTGTCATTAAAACATACATTAAAAGTCTGTTCTTCTACAAAAGAAATTTTTTAAAAAAATGGAATTCCATGAAAAGCTTAATGTATTTTCTCCATTTAAAGAGAAATCTATGCAGTTTAAACTTCATGCTCACTTCACTTGTGAGGAAGCATTAACATCTGTTTTTTCATATTTTAAAACCTGTAACATGCCTAGAGTTCCCAGCTTAAATAGTTCCCTGTTTCTTCACGTTTTGCAGAAATTTTAGTTATATAAAAAAGAGAAATTAAAAAATTACTAAAACTCATGTTTGTATCAGAGAAAAGTGTATGCAGGTTGTGGAGAGAGTTTGAATAAAGTTTTGTAACATGGCTATTCCCTTTGTGGTAAGCCTTTTCATAGTACTGTAAAAAGTCATGGAATGATAGTAAAAAAGTTCCCAGTGAAGGAGGGTTTGTGCAAATGTCAGCTGTGAGCAGAGGAGGTGGATTTGGGGCAAAGTGATATGAGTTCATGTCCATTTAATTTTCCTGTGAAGCAGGGGCTGATTTAAACCCTTGTCATGTTCATGTAGTAATTTATCTTCACAGTGACTCTCCTTATTTGTATTTAAATAAGCACGAACATCATGCTTACATTCAACTCAGTCTTTTAGCCACTGGCTTAGAGAAGTTTGAGGCCCTTTCTGTTTTTATATATCATCTCCATCATCTGTGCTAAAGCTGCTTCTCCTGCTGCTCTCCTTTGATGCAGCTGGGGACATGGAGGACAAGAGTGGGTCTGTTCCAAACGGTGACACTGTGTCATCCAGTAAAATTTCCTCTAGTCGTTGCTCTTCTTTTAAAGCTGCGCTGAAGGACAGATCTGTGAAGTGTGAAAGTGGATCAGAAAAGGCTGTAGATCCATCACAAACATCAGGATTTGGTCCGTGTGCCAGAGGCATTTGTTGGGAGTAGTCTACAGAGTTCTCCTCTGGATAAGGCTGTTGCTTGATGACCTGTGCAGCTAAATCAACTGCACTGAGTGAAGACATGACTGGAAGGCCATGTGCACGTGCCTGGATCTCTAGTTCCTAATAATTCAAACAGAAAAAATTAGATAATGACTTTAAAAGATGAAACAGTGTCTTCAGAACTACTGCAATAAGGATGCAGATCCTTTGTGCAAATTAATTATAGCTTTTGTCAAGTTGTGAGGCTATATTTTGAAACATGAAAGTATTTGGACCATGGAAATTTGCCACTAGAGTATGTTCCTCTTTATTTAACCTCCTGTCTTGAGCCAACTGTCCTACAAGAGCATAAGAGGTAGGACAGCATCTCTAAAACAATTGCATGCTGAACCCAGTAAAGGTGTCAGAAAAATATTGATTTTATGTCTTTCTGTCTCTCTCTTCTCTTCATAGGTGTCTATATTCAAATCTTCAATTCAAGCCATGCAGGGTCATATTCTGCTGCTGTATGTCACAAGCAGAAATAACATAGCACACTTTGCCCAAGGAAGTGTAACGTAAAATTTTTACAAAGGAAAAATGAAAACACTGAAGGAAATTTAGTGTCCAGTATTGATTTTTGGCTGCAGAGATATATTTTTTGCTTCCTTTTTTGCCTTTCTGTGGCTCTAATACATACCTAAGGAAGCTGTTTGCACAAATACTCTAATAACTGGCTATGTATTTTTTAATGTAAGGTCTATTTATCAAAAGAATTTCTTAGAAATATAAAAAAAAACCCTTCGCAATATACACAGCAATAAATAGGGAAAACAAAATTCACTTTAATAAATGCCATTGGGGGAAAAATTATCTAGATTAATAAAATTTGATGAGGGATAAGTACTGAGAAAGCTTTGTAGTTCATGGCAACACTCTTATACAAACCTGAATTCGGAGTAGAAGTCTCCTGTTAGCATGCTCTAATTTCTTCTGCCTGTGTTCTAATTCTCTGGCTCTCTGTTGTTCTTTTTGTAGCCACTTGATGTACTCCACTGATGCTTTTAAAATAGTTCCTTTGTTCCAGCGCATATCACTGCAGAATGTAGAGATAACCTTTTCACAATTGTGCATGTCAGCAGAATTCATAAGAACTTACAAAATCTTTTACATTAATATGAAATAATGATTTACATGACTATTATTCACTCTTAGATATTATTGCTTCTGAATGGAAATTTTAATAGAATAGTTAAGAAGCCCTTATATAGTAAAATTAATCCCAGAATGAAAATAAGTGTCAAAAGAAAGTAATAAAGTGAGTTTTTGTGGGAGAGCTAAATGCAATATCATGATTCTACCATTACAGTTTTTATATTTTTAGTGAAAATTGCTTTTATTATTAACTCTAAGATTAAAATCTATGTGCAGTATTTCTGCATTAATGAACTAGGAAATATACATTACTGAGGACTTAAGCCTAAATTTTTAAAGATCATTTTGAATATACTACTCCTTTTACCTGACTTACTAATGAGGTTGCTCTTATGCTTGTTGAGAAAAAAATGGTCTGTGCTGAATGCCACTCCTCATTGATGACAGACCAGACAAATCACACCTTGGTGACCATTATGTCTATGGAATGATAAAAATCCTCTTCAAAAATCTTGAAACAATATCAATGAAGTTAAAATCCACAGCTACAGGAAGACCCCCAAGTTAAAAAAAAAGCCATAGAAAAACCTAATATTATATCTGTCCCTCACTCAGGAAATCATGACTTAGATTCCAGCTTACAAGCAATCTTACTGACAACAATGCAGTTGTCCAAATGCATCTGTTCAAGGACTTCCATGTACCCATTTATTGGCTTTCCTTGTATTCCTTTATGTATGGTCTTGGAGGCCTTGAAACAAGAATGAAATTTGTTGAAAATGTTTAATTTCTAATAAAGGTCAGTATTTTATGACACAAGATGGGCCTGCTGCACTACATATACAGACAAAAGCATTTATTCAAACCATCCACTTTACCGCAAGATGGCTTAGACTGAGAAGAAAACTGGCAGAAGTTCTGATCCTATATAACAACCTTGAGAAGGAAAAAGCTATTTAAACCAGTAAGAATTGTACTTTGGGAGTGGAAATTAACAACCTTATTGCATTTTTTTATACCTGTTTCTAATACCTGTACTCTGGCATTTATAGAGTCAAAAAAAATACAGTCTATAGTCCAGTCAGTCACCACTTTCCATTATTCCTTCATTTTTTTGGTTAATGAGACTTGCTCCTAATAATATGCTCACCTTTGGGAGCAAAACTGAGATCTGGAGTGGGCTTAATGCAGAAGTGTCTATGCTTTACACTCAGCCTCTTACCCTTACCCCAAGGCTGAGCACCCTTAGAGACGTCTGCCAAGGCAGTTGTCTTACTGCTGAACAGGAAGGACAAAACCCAGGCAGGTCCAGGTTTTAGGGACCCAGTCTGCCTGGCCTTCTCTGATGCACTGAACTAGGGATAAAACATTTTGGAGCAGATGGCTTTAAAGATGCTCAGAGAATACACAAATTCTGGTAAAGCATCATGGTTGTTAACCATATCCTAGAATTTAAATCATTTGCTAGTACCAACTTTTTGATCAGAGAGGGCTTGAATTCACATCTCTGTCCCCTCTGGGCAGCACTGAAACAGTGGGGCTCCAGAACACTGCAACCTCCCCTTGTCTCAGTGATGTGGGTCTGGAATGCACAGCTTTTGGGATTAGAAGGTGAGGAGGTCAGAGAGAAAATAATTATTGGCTCAGATCCGACTGTCTGCAAAGCCAAAACATCAGGGACAGCTCCCCAAAGCAGGTATTTATTTTCACTTAGACATTCCCTGGTTGAAAAACCTAACACAGAGGTGGTAGGCAAGAGCAGAACCTGTCTCCCCCATGACAGCTGAATCATTTCTCATCATTCCTTCTGCCTCTTCTTTCATCTCCCTGTCCTCACAGGTGGGAGGACAGGGCATTTTCCTGCCAGCATTACATGGGGAGGACTTTCTCCCTGCATTTGAGACACTTATGATCAGACTGTTAAGGTTAAGGAAGTTTTAAGTACACATGATGCTTATTTTCTGGACAAATCTTTGACTGTCATCATCACATTACAGAGCTCTTTTCTTCAGACCCTTTGGGAAGTTAGGTAAAATACTGAGGTCCCTATTTACACCTGAGTTGCAGTGGAGTTCGAAAGGTCTGCACAGCAGAGCACTCCTGAACAAACAGGAGCAGCTCCAGTTAGTAGGACAGCAACACTTCAGACTGGGAATCTCCACTAATATCTCAGATATAAGCTGTATGTTCTATAAATAAATCATTATTACAGGGTTTTGTTTAATTTCAGGAGATTACAACTGATTCAAGAAATATTCATGGTAACTTTGAAAAAGAAAACTTCTTTGAAAAAAGAACTACAGTAATAAGAAGACCTATAGCATAAAGTCTGAAAATACACAATCTGCCTAGGCAAGGTGGGGTCAGCTCCTCCTAGCATGTAATTAAGACAAAACTAAGCTGGTTTTTGACTTATGATCTGAACATGAAAATGTAGCACTACAAAACTAGAAATTAATCCATAGCTGGCCAAAGGGAAATAATTAAGACATGGAACTGAAAAATAAAAACATGCATGTACCACATATTTGGCAAATATTTCATAATGATTTTACAAACAATTTCATGCTGTGTTATGGTTTAAAATCAAATTCAGACAAAAACATATGAACAGGTAACATAGTCATGACTTTTTTGAGTCTTTCTGTGATAAATTTAATTCATGTTACACATGGCTGACAACCTTTGTGCTATTGCATATTTTCCATTCCTGTTGCCTTGATAATCTGAAATTTTGGGGGCATGGTAGTGATATCTTTTTCTCATAGGTTGAAATAAATCTTCACTGGAGGTCTAATTCCTGGATTCAAACTGCCAGACAGATGGATCTGGTCAGCTTCTGCATGGGATACTTTTGGATAGAATGAGAATCATAGATCATAGAATGTTAGGGGTTGGAAGCCACCTCTAGAGATGATATAGCACAACCCGCCTGCCAAAGCAAGATAACCTAAGGCAGGCCACCCAGTATAGATCTCACTTGTGGTAATAATTAAAAAATTGAGAGGCAAAACTCTCATGGAGATACAGGATAAAAATGTGTAGTTATTATTATAATTTAAAGGATTCTGTTATTTTATGTGTGTCTGTGTGTGTGTGCCTGTGGGGGTGTGTGTGTGCCTGTGGGTGAGTGTGTATCCCATATATCTTCTGCATCTCTACTTATATATATGTATGCTGGTTGGTGTTTTATTAAATGAGGAATACTGAAGTTAAACCTTCACAATGTCTGAAGGCAACAGAGCAAAGTATCAGCTGGTGACCTTAGAATTCTCTTTCACTCTGTGTCTATCTATTTATACTAGGAGCAAAGGAAATACTGAAGATGTCTTTGATGATTCATCATCTCAGACACTCTCCATCCATTCTAGCCCAGAGCACCCAAGAGCAGTCACAGGACTATGCTATGGAGAAACAGAGGCTCTACACAGATGTCCAAGTTTGGAAGAGTAATAATAACTCCCACAAAATAACTAGTAAGGATGAAGGTAAATGGGGTGAATATCTTGGGGGAGGTGCCTGCATGGCAATAGTCTCAAAGGCATCTATCTCTGCTTAGCAGTTAGGGAAGCAAATTTATCTATGATATGAAGACTCCTGAAGATGGAAAACACATGAAGATGGATGAAATCCAAGCACAGCAAATACATCTGAAGAATTCAGAAATCCTCTGATCAGTTATTCATTTTCTGTTATTTGTCTGAAAATACTGAATTGGGTGCAAATAAAGTTATATCTGGATATAATAAATTATAAATTTATAAAATATATTATATTTATTATATATTACATTATATATAATATATAAATATATTTATAAAATAATAAATTTATTAAAAATTATCTGGACTTTAGAGACTTTAGAGCATCTCTGCTTTTTAGAGATGTACATATTTTTGTTGCTGGGTTTATAATAGAGATAAAATCTGAAATGACAAGGTCTCTAAACCTATTTGAGAACCTTTAAAAACTGAACTCAGTTAGTCGTTGTACTGGAAACCACTTTATGAAAACAGACAGGAGTTCCTTTCCTAACTGTTTTGAATCTACAAAATTAGATATAGATCAGCTACTCTTTGGAACCTGCAGGAATTCTTTTTTCTTTTTACTCTTTCTCTGTCTTATTACAGTCATCCAAATGCTCTACGTAAGCATGTAGATGCCTACCTGCATCTCCAAAGCACAAGAAACTCTACATGTGAAACAAGTCATTTGAGAGCAGGCAGAAGTTTTGTAGGTCTCATCATCAGCAATGCCCTCTGCAAAGGAAGATTGTGTCTTTGTCTCTGTGTGTGCATATAGTACAATAATTTGAAATTTTTGGCAAGCTACGCATTTGTTATCTAGTTTAAGTAATGGAGATCTACCACACTTTACATAATTTGCATGGAAAAGTAACAAATGAGTAAAAACACATGTTTTATACGTCTTTGAGCCCTACTAACTCTACCAGCTCAGTCTCTACAAATCTCAAATGCTCAGACAAAACACGCAGCTGTCACCTAGGAAAGTTTCTCATTTAGGAAAAGGAAACAGCCATGAGACTGATTTTCAGTTCACTTCATTAAGGTGGCTTTATTGAAATCAAGGGAGCTTAACCAGTTTGAACACAGGTTGAATTCCTGTGGAAAGGATGAGAGCATCAGATCATCTAAGATCAAATGTGATTAACTTGGGAGAGGGTGATAATCACAGTTTGTCAGCCACAGAGCAGTTACTAACAACAAATACATACGTGGAGTTGAAACTATGTTTGCAGACCATTTCTTTCCCTATTTCTGAGAAATCAGCTGTAAATTATGCTTGCTCATACAAATACTTTGAAGGACTTTGTACTTGTTTTGATGACCTGCACAAGTATATTCTCCTGAAAGAGGCAGAAAGTTTCTATTTTTTTGTAGCATGAGTGTACACAAGCTTTAGCTTTACAAGCAATGTGGCTGTGCTGGCTGCTAAAAACAGCTGTCCACCAAAAACAGAGAGAAGGTCAGGCAAAGGGAGATGCAGAGAGCAGAGAGGAGAGGCTGAGAACAACCCATTACTCCTGCCAAACCCTCCATGATTCTATTGGAGTTTCAGTTCTCTAAAATTACTAGAATACTTAAATGAAATTTTTTTTTTTTCTTTTTAGTATTTCTGAATTCTAGGCTGGCCACCATAAAACAATTCTTGTGTGGGCATTTTTAGACTCCATCACAACATGAAGTCCTGTTAATCATCTAAAAGATGGATTTTGAAAGGTTGAACCCAAAAGAATGATGAATGGAAAGGTACGTACATTTAAAGGAGTAGGTTATGAGATTTTCAGCACATTCTGACAGGGTATTTTGGGCTTTTTTTGTAATTCTATTTTTAAATTATTCTATATAACTGTTTTGCATTTCTGAATCACCTACCATTTGGATATCTAAGCACTGAAAATTAAACAAAAGACTCAAAGTTCTTTGCAACTTATCCTTATCTCCATTTTCTAACGTCGATGAAGTGAACTTAAAACACCCATTCATTTAAGCAATGTAATCCACACTTTTCATCATTAAATTAAAAAAGTGGAAAGAATAGGGGTTTAAGCCAGTCAAAAGAAAGTCCCTGCGGAAGCTCTGCAGGAGCCAAACAAGTTCACTATATAACTAACAAAACAAAATTGAAATAAAAACCCCACACACCACTTCTAAGAAATATAAATCATAAAAGGCTTCCAAATAGCATCAAAAATGTCCTTTTCTGTTACTGAGTCTGAATGTAATCTTCTTGAAGCAAGCCATCTGGGACAGGCATGCTAACCACAATAGCTCAGTTATAGTAGTATTTGCTCTTCAATGCAAAGACTGATTTGCTTCACTGTCATTAGTCCAAGCATCAGTAAGGTTTCTCCTTTTACAGCTAAGTTCCCACTATGAGAAGAATCTTTTAAAATCAATATATGAGGTGAAAATGCTATGTGTGATAAAATGTTACAAATAAAGTACTGGAAGAGATGATACATCTCTTTCTTTCAAAGAAGAGGGCAGATTGGGAGCACAGTAAGGTGTTATGAAGGAAAAACATGAACTAAAATAGAGGGTAAGGACACTGAGTTATGATTTAACAACACAGGACCATACCAGAAAGAAATAACATTTTTGTTCTGATCAGCTAACACACTACACGATCAAATTAATGTATTTTCATCTGCAAATTCAAAGAGAAATATATATACATTTCTTTGGATTCATTTGACCTGTCACCAAGGTATAGCAAAGTTATGTTATAGCATAGTTTTTCCAAAGCATCCTGCACCTTTTGATGCCTCTTTTTTCTTAACAGCAACCTGGAATCTCTGAGGTAGGTCTATTTTGAAAAGGAGTACTTATTATCAGCCTTTTGAAGACAGAAGTTCTCATAATGTGAGATATCTAAGTTTACCCTTTTGCTTTTGTAAACATAAACTACTTTGGGGCTGTTGCTCTCTTGAACTCAGTTGTGGGTTTACAAACTAAAACAAGAAAATGCAATGTGTTCAGCATCTATACCTGAAACTTTTTCGTCAGGCAACAACACAAAAATCTGTGGGTAAAATCCTCCATCCACTACTGGAGCAAAATTACAGGTCCAGATAACTCACTTTAAGAAGAGTTTGAGTGATTGTTCTAGGTATTAATGTTTTGAAATTAATAAATTAAACCTTAATCCAGACCGAAATATGTAACAGAAACACCTCCACAGACAATCAAAAAGTGCAACTGGAATTCATACCTACTGCCCATTTCTAATTGCAGTGTAACTTGCTTCCATTATAGCTTTATAGCTGCAAACCAACAGTGCCATCCACTGTTTTTCTGAGAAATCTTTCAATTATTTACCCATATGGTCTTGAATACTGAAATATACTCCAGAAAAGTTAAAACTCATCTACCACTCTGTGTTTGCAGATCATGTGTGCCCAAAATTTTATTTAGGTACTTAAAGCACTTCTTATTTTAACTCAGCTGTAATACCTAATTCTATATTAATAACAAGAACACGTCCATTTATCTATTCTTGGGTGGATGATGTAGAAGGAGCCAAGTCTGTGAATTGTCTAAGATGGATGTAGTATGTTAACTTCCTTCTGGTGATTTCACTCCAAATGGTTTGATATGCCAACCTTGTATTCATGTAAGACTCACACAGTTTTATATTGTTGTATAAACCTTTAATATAATCAAAAGTGTCTAAGTCCCAAGGAAAAAAAAAAGGCTGAAATATCAATAGATGTTTTCATTTGAAGTATCATGCAGGTCTGCATTGACATGCAAATGCCAAAGACAAAATCTGTATAATCAATTTTATGCGAGTCACAGCCATGGTAGTGTATGGTCTTAAGGCTTCCCTGAGTGACATGAAAAATCTAAGGCTGAAGTTCAGCATTAAATATCACACTGAATTGTTATTTCTAATCCTAAGGGAATGCAGGTAAAGTTTAAGCAATATGCATTTTGTGTTCCTGTAAGTATATGCATTAGTATCAAATGCTATTATTATAGTAACTATAGCAATTATTATTTTTATCCTTGCTTTTTAGAACTGTTGTTTTCTTTGTACTGAGTAGGGGACTTATGAAAAATGCTCAGTCGACAGGCCTCTGGGCTGATTACTTTTTTCTTAGTGAATGGGCAGGCAGTGATATTATGCATTTTGT
The DNA here is from genome assembly GCA_038090715.1 of Florisuga fusca. Lineage (NCBI taxonomy): Eukaryota > Metazoa > Chordata > Aves > Apodiformes > Trochilidae > Florisuga > Florisuga fusca. Next base: position 18,678 of record JAAWXA010000155.1, read on the forward strand.
TTTATCCCACTAGAGGGCCCATAGCAAGAGCTGAAAGCAACACACCTTCCTTCCCTAGGGACACAACACCATTGCTCCCAGGGACAGAGAGCTGGGCTTTCTGTTGTTTGGTTAATTTCTTTTTTTATTCATCTTGGTTTTGGTTGGGTTTTGTTTGGCTCAGGGTTTTTCCCCTGATGTGGCAGTCTCTCTTAAACACCCTGGAATTGCTTTCAGTTTATTGTCCTTTCACATATGTTTTTCCAACAGGCACAAAAATCTGTCAAAGGTTTGTTACTATAACAGCCTGATATGATCCAGTGACCCGGCATGGAAGGGTTTTTATCCCATTACTCAGTCCCATAGTCAGTATATGCAACTGCCTTTTTCCCCCCCTGTATTTAAACCATAAACATTATTATAGGAAAGAGTGTTGAACTCACGGATCATTAGACTTGGGGATGAGTGTGCCAAGCTCCTTGATTCGATAATTAATATTATACCTTCTTCTTCTCTCAACTGTTAAAAAGAAACAGTTATGATTTTTTATGGTGAAGTATTCTTGCAGAAATTCGACATAAAACATTAATTAGGTAAAAACACGTCAGTCAATGGACAGAAAATGTCTTTCTTGAATAAAAATCCGAATATGATCCATGATCTGTCACTGACTTACACTCAAGACAAATTCCATGATTAGTATAATCTCTGTATCCTAGCCTACCTGTAGGTTTCTCCTCCCTTTTCAAGTAGCTGTCTAGAGGATGAAATTGGCACATACTGCCTGAACACTTCTCTTTCTTCTGATGTTTGTGTATCCTTTCTACACTCTGTTTCCACACAATGGAGTTTTCAGCTTAGTGGAGTTTTGCTGATGACTTCAACAGGAATACAAGATAACTCATCCAGCATTTCATATTTTGGCAAAACTTCTGCTTCAGATCACAGTTAACAGCTTCACTATCCCTTATTTACAGTTAAAAGCATTGCAAACCAGAGAGGATGTAACTGCAATCACACCCCTTCACTGAAACTGAGAAAGATTGTGTCCCAGAAACACTTTCCAACACATTTGTTTCTTTTGGTGATGGACACTACAAGTGTGTTCACAATAACTTTTAAAACACAGAGGAAAAAAAAAAAAGGTTAAATTTGTGCTTCTCCTCCTAATTTATGCTGGCTTACTTGTAGTCCAGATAGAAAAAGGAGAAGATAAGCCTCTCAAAATCTGGTTTCCCTCTATGTGCTCCCAGTCCACTTTATGAGCATTGTACTGATATCCAGACTGGAATGTGGGACCCTTCTCTGCACAAAAGGTCTGTCACCTCTCCTCCTCCCATTTCACTGACTTAGAGAGAAAGATTCTCTGCTCTCTTGCCATTTTTTCTCCAGCTACTTTTACATGAACAAACTTCATGTTTTCTAGCGAATAGTTCCAAAGGCCATTTCATTGCTTTTGTGGGATCTTTTTTATACAGTTGTGATACAGAAAGTATATGCATTGAGAACATTGTCCTGTTGTGGTACTGCTAGCTGTCAGAGACCATCAGTGATGTTCTACTGGCATGAAATTGCACTTTTGTCCACTCCCTTGACTTTAAACTTTGACTCAATCCAACCCTCACTGTGTGGACAATATTCAGATTTGGTCCATGAGTAGCATTGTACTGAGATATTTATCTTACTCCTTGCTTCTTGGAAGCTTACCTTGGGCTCAATATTCTAATGTCACTGTACTGTCTCAGATCAGACCTGTGTAGCCTAGACCATGGGCAGAACAGTTAGATGCTCCATGGATGGAAATGTGCACTTCAAGTGTGATGTCCTAATTTTGAATATAAGACCAAAACCCCAGCATAGCTAAATTAGAGGTGTGTAGCCATGGGCAGCCTGGTGAGTCTTCCTAGGCTGCCTATCTCTAAAAAATATTGTACTTGCAAATGAGTAAACCACTTAATAAAGCCTTTATCTATAATGCATTAGTACGTCTAAGCCATCAAATAGTACAACTATCTCCAGAGACACTTTGAGTTTTGAAGTATACACATGGAACCAAACCAGAAGAGATGTTGCCTGTCTGGTGCTAACATCCTTGAACACAGCCTTCAGCTCAGTTGCCCATGGGGAGAGACAGGTCTCAGATATATCTTCTGTTTTCAGGAAGGAAAATAAATGATGGAGACAATGGAAAGGTTTGACATCCCTAATTTATATGTCTGCCTGTATTTTCCTTCTCAGTTCTAGATAATTCCTACCCACCATCTTTCCTAGTCCAGCAAAAAATTCCCCATTCCTGCCCAAGATCGGCAACAGCTGCACTTGTACTCTAGAGGTGTTCTAGCTACAGGCCTAAAAGTCCACATGGTCTGTCTGTAATCCACAAAAATGTTAGGAAAGAAATAAGGATGCCTTCTGGAAATTCTAAGTATCAGAAGTTGTGCACAGTGGTTGTTAGCTCATTGGACTAGTGGATGTACACTTTCAGGTACTTCGTTTCAAGTAAAGCCATAAATATCTCTAAGAGTACCAAACAGAGAACAAAAATACTTATAAGGGAGAAAAACTATAAATACTGGCTATTAACTAACTTCCAATTTATGTTTAAAATAATAGAATATCTTGAATTGGAAGGAATACATAAGGATCATTGAATGTCCCAGACTTGGAGACTATATCTGCTGGAAGAGGTGGAAAGGAGAACTGGAAAATGTAATTTCTTTAGTCAACCCTTTCCAAAAAAAAATACTTCAGGTTTTTTCTATCAAATTACTCTATAGAGGGCAAAAAATTGCCTTACTTTATATTTAATCTTATTTCAGCAATCAAAACAATTTTTTCTCTGTTCTATATAAACCAAAACGTTTGGGTTTATAAATTTAATTTTAGACACTTATCTATGAATTTCACGGTGTTCCTAGCTTAAACTACAGAAAATTATTCCTCTAGAATGGAAATGCCTAACATCTCTACATGGCTGCACTTCTCTCCATAAGGAAACAGAAGTGTAGCCCAACCTATTGAGGTTCTAGGGCTTGTGTTTCAGAGCAGAGTCTGATACACTGAGAGTTTCATGCAGTTCTGCCCTGATCTCCTTTTGTGACACACAATTTCCCCAACTTTAAGCAATTAACTATTGTTTAGAAGTTCTCTGATATTCTTTGTACATTTTTTTTTCTTTCCCATCATCCATAGAGGGTTACAGCCTCTCCCTTGGGTTCTTCAGTAAGTAAGGTATGAAGACTCTGGATTTTCCCTGTTGTTATTTTCATCTGCCTCCTTTCTTGTCTATTTTGCACTACAGTTCTTAGAGACATCAAGTAAAGTGTGCACACATACAACTATGTGAATAGTTGTAAAACATAAAAACTTAGTAGCAGATGATTTGGAAAGAAGTTCATTACAAAAGGCAAGGTAGTTTGAAAGACAAAAGTCAAAGACAAAAATTATTTTCAGGGGAGAAAGCATTGTAGTTGGCTGTGTTTGTAGACTGAGTTCAGTTTTATTACCCCAATAAGATGCTGATCTAAAAGAAGAACAGATATGTGGTAGATAGAGTATATTATTTCTGCATTCCCTATACATTCCGTTTAATGAGATGGAAGATGAACATATACTTACTGAGATTGTGATTATCCTTTTTTTGCCTCTCCTTTGCCAATGCTCGTGTATCTGCTTCTGACAGAAAGTAACATTTATTAAAACAGTCCTTAAGTTGCAATTCCAGTACTTATTTCACCTTTTCAAAATGACCTCTTGTCACAAAGAGCAGCCTTATATATTTTTACTTCATTACTCCTTTTATTATTAAACAAATTATAAGCAAATCTATATTCTATCAGTACTAAATTTTTGAAAAGTCTGGCAGGTTGCTTGAGATTTATTAAACATTTTTAATTTAAGAACATAGAAATGCTATGGAGGGGTAGTTTCCTGTATTTTGCATTAGGATACAACACAAGAATATTGATATGGATTTATATATCCCATAATGCAAGAGTTAATCAGATTTGTAAGACACTGAAAAAACTCACTGTTTCCTCTGAATGACACTAATAAACTGTACATGGTTGTTAGCATTCTTTGGATTAATTGAATGTAACTTTTAAAGTTGTTAATCCACTAATGTAGATTTACCTTGAATAGCCTTATTGTAAGGTTTTAAATGAACCATTTGTTCTACCCTGGAACAAATTTAATGGATGATAATTTATTTATACCGTTGTTCAGGAGCCAACATGTGGAAGAATCCACTATGTTTCCTGAAAGAATAAGGTTTATTAAAAACATGATATTCATAAAAATTAGGGGACAAGATGGTTTCTGAATTACTGAGGAGAAGATCAGAAATAAAACATTTTTCTTTGGTCTTTTTTCTTTTCCTTAAATGAAACTATAAACCCAAATTCCCAGGAATTTAATTATAGACATCTATTTCATGGGTAAGATTTATTCAGATTTTAAGAGAAACACCAACATCTGAAATTATAAAATACTGAAATCTCAGAGTTCCTTTACCTGTAAGTTCCCTTTTTACTGGTAGATTAGCCGGGCAAGAAGCATTTGTGAGACCCATATTAGTTGGTGTCATTCCCTGGTCACTGTTATATATATCCAAAATGCTGCTAGATAGCTTGAGGGGCAGGAAAGAATAAGAAAAAAAAAATCCAATATTAAAATAAGTTAGAGACTTAAAAAAATAAAATAAATATACATACAAAGAGCAAACATCTTGGAACAGGAGTTCAGTGTTCTTTAGAAGGTGCTCTGTCTATGTGTCTGAAGGGAAAGTTTGATTTCATGTAGTACTGAATAAAATTCAAAGTGAAGGGTCACAGTTTGCCACTGTTCCAAAAGTGTCTTTCTAAGAGGCTTTCAGATGTAGAGTGCAGCAGGATATGGCCCCCAGTGTCTGTTTTGTAATTACTTCTATACAATATTTTCTGATAACAGGATTTCTAAACTGCACTTCAAACATGAATTAGGTTGAAAATAGAAATAATCTTGCTGGTTTTGACCTACTTGCCACTGATTTTTAACCACATCACTAAACTCCAGATTGGAATTTCTACTGTGTCTTGTTTAGCAATGATAGATGCAATTAGTTAGATGCAATTATTAAAATCAGAGTGGACAGAGCATCCAATAATAAGTTTTAAGGAAAGCTGTGAGAATAGACCAGATAACCTAATGGTTTTAACATGCATAATATATATGATCATACATACCATTTTCTTTGTTACCTTCCAAAATGTGATATAACATTATTTAAATAAACCCATCAAATGCACTTAAAGAGAAGTATCAAAGGATCATATCATGGTTTGTATTGGAAAGAATCTTAAAGACCATCAATTTTCAACACCCCTGTATGGACTTGGGCACCTTCCACTAGACCAGGCTGCTCAAAACCCCATCTAACCTGGCCTTTATTGTTTCCAGGAATGAAGCATCTACAACCTCCTTGGGCAACCTATTCCACTGTCTCACCACTCTCATAGGAAAGAATTTCTTCCTCATGTCTAACCTAAATCTTAAAGCTCTTTCAGTTTTAAGATATTACCCCTTATGCCCTTATGAAATGTCCCCCCCCAGCTTTCCTGTAGGCCCCCTGCATGTACTGGAAGGCTGCTATAAGCTCTTGCCAGATCCTTCTCTTCTCCAGGCTGAACAACCCCAACTCTCTCAGCCTGTTTTCATAGGAGAGGTGCTGCAGCTCTCTGAACATCTTTGTGAGCCTCTTCTGGACTTGGTCCAACAGCTCCATGTCCTTCCTGTGTTGGGGACTCCAGAATTGGACACTGTACTTCAAGTGGGGTCTCATGAGAGTGAAGTAGAGAGGGAGTTGTAAGGTTAAAGTATGTTTCTACAGATTCCAGGTAATTACCCAAATATTACTTTCACTTGAATAATAATAATTTACCTATCTGAAATAATTCTAAAATATGTAGAAATTTCATAAGGAACAATGCAGCCTCCGTTTCTGTGACAATATAACTAGCCTTTCAGCACTGATCACTATCTTGTGTATTTCTGTATGTCATCTGAAAGCAGCTGTATAAATAGAAGTCATGTCCTCATTCACAAAAATAATTTGCATTCTTGCTGCCTTCTAAGGCAATAAGAGCAACATATTTGGTTTTGTTTCATTTTTTTTCATTTTATCACAGATAAAAATTTTTAATTATGTTTTTTTCCTTTTGTGCCCAACACATAAGGACTCAGAAACTGTTAGGGTGCACCTGGCCAAGAAAAAAAAAGAAAATGGAGGAGACAAACCTGAGACAGAAAATCATGAAAATAAATCAGGGGTTATTTAAGAAAATTGTTTTTCATAGAAAAGAAAACATGTTTATACAGATCTGCCCTGCACTCAGATCCTGAAACACCTTGGAATTTTTGAGGCAGGTCACAGAAACAGCAATCACCAGTCTGCTGGGAACCAGCTTTTTATAGGATATGATCACTTCTCTTCTTGTAGAGGCCAAGAGCTTCACCACAACTTATTTAGAAGGGAGGCACTTTCTCAAAAATTTGCTCAGTGTGAAATTTTCCATGGCAGAGTTTGCTATATTTTTATATTAAATCTGAAATTCTAAATAAGTTATACTTTAAATAATTCTTTTACTAAATTATCAAATAAGTTTACTAAATTTTCTAAGAACCTATTTTTTTCTTAAATTCTCCCAGCTACATAACTTAAAATGAAAAGAAGCAATCAAGATTCTTTTTAATAGACATAAATAACATGCTTATTTTTAAAGTAGAAGTTTATTAGTTAGAAGAACTGACAGTTATTTAGTACCATTAGAAATCTCAACATCAAGTCAGTTCTGAAAATCTGCTTACCTATTTGATCTCACAATGAAAATACTTTTTTAAAGAATGTTTGGAATTCAGTTGACTGTTACTCAAGAACAAGCTATGTTTAACATTCAGGATTTGAACACTAAGCATGCTCCCACTTTAAGCACCTTTGTTTCATTCCAGGGTGGTAAACTGACAAGTATTACAGAATTCACTGCAGCTTTACCTTCCTGTTTTCTTTGTTCCAGGGATAGTATAATTACATTGCAAGAATGAACTCATATTAGCTCTAGACACATATATGATGACTTCCTACACTCACGTAAATGAATTTGGCTTATTGAAATGATAGGAAAACAGAATGATAGAAAAACCTGAGAGTCAGCATGACTCCTACATTTATTCTCAGTGGACTTGGGATAAGGCAGTTATGCTTTAGGCTACTGGTTGTGTGAAATGCTAGGAAATGGTAATTTCTGAAAATAATATAGTCTAATAAATTAAAAAGTGAGAAATGCATATCTATCATACTTTACTTTTTTCATATATCTCCATATATGAGTTCAATAACTTGCATTATTTTTTTTTAATTTATAAAAGTAATAATACTATTAATTAAAGAAGATCAGAAGTGTAAACCCCAGTTTACATAAACGGGTTACATACATTGGTCATTATTTCTAATTTTAAAGCAGTACTTCATCTTTACTCTCAAAATATAATCAAATTCCTATAGTCTGTTCACAAAGATACGAATTTAAATGAAAAGATTCAAATCCAAGAGAAAAGATCACCAACGGCCAATATAGCTGATAGTGGAAAAATATTATCCACACACTTGAAAATTCAGAAAACAGCATGAGTAAACTCAAAACCACAGGTAAACAGTTCAGCTGCATTTGATTACACAGCTGATGAAGGTACTTCCATTTATCTCAGCTACCACTGTCCTGATCAATGAGAGCTCTTATGCCTCCTTCCATCAGCAGGACCACCAGGGCAGTGACATCCCACACAGCCAGGGCTTCAAGTGAATATATGCCCATGGTCTATGTCTTCTGCTACACGTCATACAATTTTCAGGAAGTCTTAAAGCAAATGGTATTTCCATATCTTCCAGGAATGAAAGAGAATGATTCTTAATAGGATAATAAAATACATGGATAAAGCTTGTCTGCTTTTAGTCTCTAGTCAGCCCTATGTCAGGATAGTGTCCACCTACCCGATGACATACTGTTTAGGTATTTTTCTGTTTTGGTTAATATTTGCATGATGTATTTGTATTACAGTAACACTGAAGACTGAAAGGTTCATGGTCCTACCACAGTTGCACAGCTAGAAAATAATGTCTCAATGCTGTTCCAAGGTCAACTAGGTTTATCTAATTTAAAAATGTAGTTGAATGTGGTAATGCCCAGTCCATACTCAGAGATCCTGTTAAAGTTCATTGTTTAACATCCCCATGAGATTGTTGTGAGTGACCATAGCTCCCTTTAGCCTTTGGTTTGCTTCTTTAGCCAGGCTTTCCATTCTGTGATTTGTCCTAACAGACCTCTCTCTCTTTCCTGCTTTCAATTAGTTTCTCTGACAGTGGACACCTTTTTTTGTCTAGCAGGTTCTAAAAGTTTTCTAGCCAGTGAATTTCACAGTGGATATTTCATTGTGTCTCTTGGAAATCTCCCTCCTGATGGATCCTAAGATCATATTTATCTCTTTTCTTTGCAGTCCCATCATTTTGATGGCTTACAGTCATCCTCTGAGCAACTAATGTAACCAGATCTTTCTCTGTCATCTTCCGTTAATGAGCTCTCAGCTTACTGCAGACATCCCTGTTATTAGTATTTAAATGAATGACTTTGCACTCGGTACTATTCCAGTCCTTCCATTTATACTATTCTGTCATCACAGCCGTATAATTCTTCCTCTATGATATCCTCACCCACCCTTGAATTGGCAATACTTTCTACTTTTGCTACCTCAGTAAATTTCATCAACATAAACGGGGGTTTTGTACCAAGGTCATTAATGAAAATATTAAATAAACTGAAGCTCAAGACTGATTCTTGGAGCACTTCATTAATATCCTCACTTTTAACAAAATCTTTATTATCTCTTTATCTTGCCCTTCAACCTGAAAAAAGTCCTGTTTGGTTACTTTCTGTATAATCTGTATCAGATTTTACTAATATGTATCCGTAAAACAAGGTTACAATCAACAAACCCTGGATTTGCAGGCCTAGTTAGAAGATTAATTCCAGAAGCAAACAGCTCTCCATTCATCAAAAAAGATGTCACTAATCATAGAAATGATGCACGATATGTACATTTTTAAAGAGCAGACACCTTACATGATCTAGTTGTCTGTAATTACTAAAGCCTAAGATAGCAAGAGCTTTTCACTAGAGGCATCTGGACTGACCTGACAGGTCAAAAGCATTCAACAGCTAATCTGCTTTCTCTTGAGAGACCTGGAAAAAGGCAGCAGGATGGACTGTCCTTTTAGGGGATGCTTATTTCCAGCTACCATTTCTCCCAGGTCTTATCTCCCCAGTCACATTCAGAAGCCCAAAAATATGATCAGAAGGGTCAAGATGCATCCAGAAAATACAGAGATCAGGACCAGACTTCCTCTACAGTCTTCATGCTGCCCAGAAGAATACGTGAAAAAGAGGACAAGTGGGAAGCAAGCTGCAAGAATATTCCTGCTATCAGAAACTTCCTTTACTGCCTTCTTTTCTAGGGTTAATACTTGCAGACATGCAACTCACCAGGAGTTCCTACATGCCTGTATTTCCTGCACTAACAGACACATAGCATACATGCAGAGCAGTTGATGTGCTGTACAGACAGTTCTGAGGATCATTGGACCAATTACACAGGGTCAGATTCCCTGTATTGCACCTACAAACTTGCCAAACTCCAATAACAGGGAAGCACTAAACACGGTGATTTACTTGTCCCAAGAAGAAACTACATAACTGCCTAACCCAAAAGGTTGAGTACTCTATCTGCAAGTGAAAATTTCTTTTAGTGCTTGTTAAAAATTAGTGCTTGCTCAGACTGCCTCTAGAACAGAATGTTCACGTGACACATTAGTACAATGCTTTATTTCCGCCCCCCTCCAAATACATCCCATATAAATTATGTTCTCATGAACCTAATTGATAGCATCACTTCAAAGAACAGTTTTGTAAAATGAAGCTACTTCTTCTTAGCCAGAACAAATGTTAACATCCATCCATTTCATTGTGGTTCTTGCTTATGCATTTTAATTAAAAGGGAAAGCAGGGATTTTACAAAGTGTTTATGCTGTTATCCCAAGAATGCTTCCCAAATGTAGAAAACAAAGCTTAGAACTGCACCACTGTTCATTTTACACATCAAATCAAAGTTAGTTCATTACTTCTGTTACCTACTTAATTCCATGTCATTCCTTTTCTGTTTGTTCATGACATCTAACAAACTATTTTTCAGTCTTCAAAGTTTGAAGAGAAGTGCACCAAATTTGGCCAAACAGTGAGTTGAGCAATAACTGTATAATAATCCAGTTATTGCAAATCCACTTTCTAAACAGTAATGTCTGCTATACCAAGTGTTTAATTTTTGACAAGGTGAAAACTGGGGTAATTCTTGTATCTTCAAAGCATGTTTAGTACATTTTGACTTTTCATCTAATTCAGAGGTATTGCAGGCAGGATGAATAATCTTGTAGACTGGTACAAATCCTGGACTCAGGAGGCTGGTGTTCAGCCTCTGGCTTTCTTTTGCAAATGCTGTGTTGCTTGAAGGAAGTTGAACAACATAAGTTGTCATATTGTTTTTCTTTGTAAGAATGTGTTTATACTGTCAAATGTCAAAAAAAGTTGAAGTGTACTAGTTTTAGGGTCTAGGACAAGAATATCCTGCTCACAGCTATAGTCCTTTTGTAATGCCAATACAAACACTTGTATTTTAACATAGACTGTGTTCTATAATAACTTACACCCAAATTTTTTCAGTTCCTCTTTTTATTATCTAAAGAGAAAAGCAGAAAAGCAAATGCTTCCCTTTTCAGTCTTGTTTTCCTTCGAACAAATTGTATCTCCTTCTATATTTGTCTTTAACATGGTTCATAATTACACACTCCTCAACTAGGGACTTAATGTTCAGATATATTACATTACATGTTATATATTATGCATGAAAACTGGTTCATTTTTTACCTTCGAATAATGATCATCAAGCTGTTCATTATTCATCAGAGAAAAATGAACTCTGTTCATAATCCTAGTTACAGTACATTCCTGCCCTGATCATATACATAGACGTCCATTGTCTAAATAAATGTCAGATCAAATATGACCAAGCAAAGGAATTTTCTGGAGAATCAACCTTTTGCAAGTCAGTTCTGTTCTTTCAGTTATCATCTCTTAATTATATGGTTTTAGCTGTTCTTGAAACTAAAATAAAAACGACCAAAAGTGATGTTGTGACACTGTCACCATCCAACTTGTGGCTGGAGATCAAAGGTCACAGCAGTACCACTCAACTAATCTCCAGGGCCTGAAACCCAAAGATTACCATTAAATGACAGCTCTGTAAGCTGTTTTACTATGATCATGTCAATAACACCAGCTAAAGCAACAATTCCTTGTTCCATCCAACTTCTACTCCTCTGGCTACCATATGTAAATGCATTTGTGAAATAATTCAAATTCTTCCTCTAAAAACAATGAATATCAGCACAAAAACATAAGAAAAGTGACAAATTGAGGTGGAGGGAAAAATGAAGCCAAATTTTTTTTGCAGGATTAGACTCTGGGCTATTTTCTCTCAAATATAGATGTTAACATCTCTATTACCTGTATTTATATCATAAATAATATATATTATGTTTTATATTATATCCTTCTTAATTTCATCTGTCACCTGAGTATCTGACAATGCTACAGTAAGGAATTTACCAGTTTCTGTGATCTGGTATGTTCAGATGAATTAACATATGCCATGCAGAATTTTGTTTTTGTTGGAATTCTCTTCTGTCATTTTTGATTTTAGATATACTTAGAAGTGTTTATTGATAGAGTAAATTTTAATTCATAGTTAACTACCTAATAAACTACTGTGCATTTATAGTAAATGTTATAGAAGGCCTTGGCTGATAGAGGAGGAAGAGCTAAGAAAAACAATTGTATCTTTCAAGAGTTTATTTCTCAAAATGGCCTTCACAAAGTCTTTGACTTTTCCACGAATTAGCTTTTTCTTGCAGTATGAAGCTTGATAGTGCCTGGAGAACAAAGTGTTGCCTCTGAGTTCATAAGCTTAAGTTTTATTCAATTTAAGTAAAAGTCATTGACAGAAATTCATAAACTTTTTTTCCAGCAGCAATCATAACCTATATTTTACAGACACCAAGGAGCTTATTGTAGTGTTCTCTATTATTATCTGTAGTCCACTAAGGACATCAGGTCTTGCACTGCTGTATGCAGACAACAACATGAAACCTGCACCAGAAGCTGCCTATTAATGCTTTGGGATAAAATAGGATTTGCCTTGTGGTCCCAAACAGCAGTAATTGACTTGCAGATTATGCTGAAGAGGAGCTAAGAGCTAAGAATTAGTGAGGAACTGGTTTTATATGTCCTTTTCTCTTACCTCTGTTAAACACATGTTATGATCTGAGATGAAGACCACGTTTGTAGGAGGTAGTTACATACAACTGTTTATTTTAGAATAGTATTTCCATTTATGTCTATGTACCACTATGAAAGAGAAAACCAGGAGGAAAAAAGGAACTTTTCTTTATGTCACACTTATGAAAAATTTACTGCACTTGCATGAAGCTTGAGTCTTCTGGCTCCCTTCAGTCAGATGAGTTTACACCCAGAATGGAGAGGGGTTATAAGAGATTGTGCTGTTACAATATAAGAGCCAAAGATGAGATATTTGGGCATTTTGCAGAGATTTTACATGCTGCAGCTATCTACAAGCCAGCTACAGGTTTTTCCACAGTGTTGTATGCTCTTTTATGAAGACCTTCTCTACAGCATGAGATAAACTGTAAACTCTCATACCCACTGTATTTGTAGTATTTGGAGTACTTAGAGCATGTAAGAGAGCTGTACACTGCCCATGGCAACCACTACAATGCATGAAATACTGTAAACAAGCCTTCATCTGGCATCTGAATGACATTCAAAACAGCAGTGGCAGTGATAGCAAAAGACGTCTCCAGCTGCAGAAAGCAAGCCTGAGGAGTTCTGAGTTTTTGCATGTCATTGTTAGTTCTCTGCAACTGAAAGAAACAATTTTCTGTCTAGCGCCTTTATGAAGAAAAACAAATAAAATATTTGCTCACCAGTTTTATTTCTGAGGAGTCTACTATTTCCTCAATAGCTACCAACTGTTCTTTCCCCTTCATTTTTCTTTTTCCTTAGACTTGGAAATGAAACAGGGAGTGCTAGGCAGAAGTTTATATAGTTAGGTGAACTTTGATTCTTCCTTGGACTTTAAGACTAATCTAGTGTAGAATGTGATTGACAAAGCATTTTCATTGATGTTATGCAGCTTTTCAAGTTAGCCAACCTAAGCAAATGAAGTTGTTAATGTTTACTCTGGCCCTTTCTCTAAAATGGTTTTGAACTTTAGAAGATTTTTAAAACTTTTAAAGGTTGCTGAATGACATCAGCATTCACTAAATAAAAAATACTAATGACTATGCAGCAGGGGGCTGCCTAGATCAGCAATACTACATGGACCTCTAATTGAAACCTGGTTTTACTTCATGATTGAATAATCACAGCAATTATTAATAAAATATTTTTGAGGACACCTAGTTGAATTTCTTTTTTTTCTGCATGATTTCTGGGAATGGGACAGACAAAGCTTTTTGTAATCCATCCAGATGGTAACCATCAGTGTTTGACAAATAATTAATACAAATACAAATTATTAATGCCATGATGAGAAACTGTGACCTCAAAGACCTTGTAATAGCAGTGAGATGTCACAGACAGACTGCAGTGTGCTTTTATTAATAAATATCTCTATAAAATCATATGCAGAGTTACCAGATTTAATCAGAACTTGATACCAGCCTTAGTTAACAGAATCATAAAAATTGGAGAAGGAAAACCTCTATCCTGTCCTATCCTGATCTAACCTCTCGTCCACACCAGTACAACACAAGTTTTTTTTTTTTAAATGCTGAAGAAACTGAACAAATACAAGTGAGCCCCAGGGCAACTGAGGATTTTCTCCAAAAGCTGGTTTCCTGCATGAGTGACAGAAGTAGAAAAATCCCAGTGGAACTGACTCCAAAGTGGACCGGGAGTAGACTGTAGTTCCCAATCTTGGCGAAATGTTGTGCTGTGCATGTATGAAACCAAGTCATGCAATCAAAGCAGTGAAGTCTTGCAGGATCCCTCACAAGCTGGCCCACTGCAAGGCAATCCCTTTGTAGGGCTCCCCCAGTCTTGCTGCAATCCCCTGCAGCCTCCTGGCCACCAACTCTGCCCTAACATCTGACAGCCAGCAGAGACCTTGCCTGCCAGCCTGCCCAGGGGTTTTGCCTTCCCCTCTCTGTCAGTGACACTTCTCCCACCCAGTCTCTCCAACCAACCCATTGCAGAGGCCTTTTAACAATTTCACTAGAGGCCCCTTTATCTTACAGACAGCCACTTGAGTTCTTGAAGAGGTGGCAAAGCAGATGTGAAAGCTGAGAGGAATCTGCCTACATTTTCCCTTGTTAGAGAGCCAGGAAACACAGAGTGATTCCTCAGCATACAGAGGAAAACAGTGGCTCTCTTGGGTTTAGGGTTGTATGAAGATGGCCCAGCAAGTGAGCAAACCATGACAAGTAGCTCATTCTCTCTTCCTGCCCTTATTCAATGCCTAAAGTACCAGGTGAGCCAGATCTGTCATGTTCTGTTTCTACATACACCACCTAATCAGAAGATTACTAGCAATGGGATCTGTGGGATCTGCTTCCCCTTAGTTGTTGTTTCTAATAATAACAAATAATAATGGATGTTATCAAAGGTAATGTTTTAATTTTATGTGCTTATTCACTGATTCTCTAATGGTGAAACCAATTTTCACTTGAGGTGCAGTACCATTTCATTAAAATGGCACAAACAGTACAAACAGCAATGCCTTTTTGTTTTTTTTAATTCTTCCTTTCCCAGCATATGAATGCCACATACATCAAGTCAAATTCAGTGAAGAAATGTGGCTAAAATCACACATAGACAAAGTTCCAAACAACAGATTTGTTGCTTGTGACAATTCTAACTCTTAAGGTGATGTGAACTTCAAAGCACCAATGACACTATAATGATTTCATTGTGCAGTTAGAGATGGAATTTTTCAAGAAATCAATGTTATTTCAAATCTCTAAACATTTCTTTACCTTAAAGGAAAGAATGATTTTGGAAAACATATTGAAGATTCAAAAAAAAAAAAAACCCAAACCAAAAACTTCTTTTAACAGCTATTTGTTCCAGCTTTCTCTAGAACAACTAGGCCTATTCTATTCCCTGAGAGAGAAAAATTATTTAGATCACATATGGCATATTTATCCATACATAATAATATCAGTGTTTTCTATTGATTAGAAGTCATAGCATTTAGGAAACATTCCTGCTGGTGAGCTCATTCAGAGGAATAATTAATGAAACATTTCTTAAATTTCATTAAGAAATCAAAATAGAAACATTTTTTTCTTGGATCTATTTACTATAGGACATAGTAAAAAAATCACTGAAAAGGCTTTCAGTGGAGAGGCTTTCAATTTTTTCCTAGGCAATCAAAAAGGAGTCAAAAAAGTCTCCATTTTGTGTAATGATTCAATACCTACTATTCCATCGTCAGTGAGCCCACCTGATTTAATAGATCAATCACCAGTGGTGCCACTGTGGGGGATTTTTTTGGTGTCCAATTTTATGGCTATGCTCTAGGCCTTCTCTACACTACTTACCTGTCACCACCAACCATCTAATTGCTATAGTGCCTTTCTCCCTAGGCCTCTTCAAGAATACTTCTGAAAGTTCTTGTTTTCTTCTGCAGCAGAACAAAAGACAACCTAGAATCCTGGAATAGTTCACAAAACTGTTATTTTCCAGCATGTGTCACCCAGAATGGTTCAAGAGAAGCCTGTGCCTTGCAGAATATTATTGTCCTCTCATTTTGTTCTCATTCCAAGCCAGTCAGTCTCCTAATGCTTTTGATTTAAGTTTTAGTGGACTGCATGTCAAGTAGAGGACATTATCCCAGTAGCTGTCCAGTGATTTTCTGGGCTATAGCAGTTATTTCTGAAGGAAACTACTGGAAAACACTTTCATAGAAATCACTCTTGTACTTGCAAAATTACTGTTTTTTTCTCCTGAGTCCTAGTGCTGTATTAGCAAAAGAAAACAACACTTAGTAACGTAGAGGTTTATTAAGTCACACTGACAAATCCAACACTGACAAGCACAGAGACCCTGTTTTTTAACTCTGCTCTTTTCTGGCACTCTTCATGAATACTAGTGCTCTCCACATTTGCCTTGATACAGTATGTTTCTTAATCTTCCCTTTTTCAGATAACTAAAAGGAATATAGACCACAGCTTTTTAGGACATGCCTCAAACTTTTATTGATGGTCTCATACATGTTTTATACTATCAGACCTGCACATCTCCAGTTGCTATGCTCAGAGCATTTGGAAGTTCATAAAATTTAAATTCACTACAGAATGTTGAACAGACTCTGAGGATTTTTAATAAGTATGAAAGTGTAATGAAGTGAAAAATATTTACTTTTGAAATATCTGTCGCCATGTCTGATATATGTGACATTATTTATCTCATACTCACATATGTAGTCTGTTTCACTTTTTTTAATGATTCCTGTAAGGTCAGAAATGAACTTGTCGCTCTTAATACAATACTCAGAGAAGAAACTGATTTCTCACAATATAGGTAAATATATCGTTGCTTGCTAGTGAAAAGTTTCATATGACTAAATTATTATGACAAGGAAAAATTACTTTAAGTTGGTATTATTTTCAAGTTTTCTTTATCAAATCTTACTTTGTCATGGTGAACAACCAATTTTCATCAAGTAATTGCTCATAAGAATAATTATTATTGGATTTCATATATTTTTGTGGGCAAAGTTTACAAAATCTTTCAGAATAATCAAGACCTCTTACATATAGGGAGGACCTAGTCTTATATTTTAACACAGCTTCTGAAAGATTATTTAAAAAGTAGTTTTCTACCATTAGGGCACTCTCAACAGCAATAGAAACACAGAGAATTCCCTGCTTCTAGTAATTCTGAAATTGCCACCCAAAGTCAAAGACTCTTATAAAAGTATAATTTTGGGGCTAAGCACAGCAAAAGCCAGACAATCTACCCTTTAGAAGTTGTAATAATTTTAATGAGAGATGGAGGGATGCTCTTGTTTTCACTTCTCTGATTCTACTGATACATGACTGTAATTCATTAATTCAGGGTCAGACAATGAGCCTCTGAGCAATTATTCCCATGAATGGTCTCACAGAATTCAATGTCCTCATTTAATGTGCCATTAAAAAGGTACATGGGTGCAACTAACTAAAGAAAACATTAATTCACTGCATACACAACAGATAGCACTGTGAATTCTCTGAAATCAGACACTGTCTACTGAGAAAAATAAGGATAGGAAATGGTTTCATGAATTTTCCTTATACAAGACGAGATTTTGCTGCAAAAAAACCTAAACCTTATGCTATGTTCAGAAAACCAGGATACTTAGATCTTTTCAGAATTTTATAGAGACTACTTTCCAAAGTTTGGACAAATTCAGGACAATGGCAATAAGGGAAAAATCTAATACTTCAGCATTGCACTGAAGGAATACAGGGAGGAAGCAAACACCAAATCAGCCAGGCACACGGGCATCTCAGTCTCTGCTGTGATCTCAGTTATTCTGATAGCAGCCACCATAGTCAGGCACCTTGTTTAGAAGTATATAAGGAGTAGTATGAATCTCTGTTTAAGCACAGCACAAACCCAGTTCCTTTTCTAAGAGGAATTAGTTATTTTCTTGTTCCTGATCATGTCTTCTAGTCCAATACTGTCAAAATATATAAATTTTTAACTCAGATAAATGAAATGACAGAACGCTAATGTGATAATGAAAACCAAAATCCTAAGAGATTATTTTCTGCCTGCCTCTCTGTCTTTCTCTATTGCACACCTTATGACCAAAATTTTGCTGGTAGGTTTAGGATGTTGCCTGAAAGATACTATAAACCTCTAAGGCACAAGCTAATGCCCAAACCACCTCCATCTGCCTATTTCTTTTATATATATTGGAGCACACATTTCCAAAAGAGCAAACAGAAGAGACAGAGACACTGCTTGATTGCTTCCACATTGGTGCAATTCACGTGCCTTGTTGAAGGAAGGCTTCATTTTGTCGTTGTACTGTAGAGAGAGATTTGGAAATGTACTGTATTCTCTAGCTTTATGTAGCAGCCTGGTGACTTCCTCAGCACAAACTAAAATCTAAAGGCCATTACACAGTCACTTCAGGAGTCTCAAATCTTTGCAACTAAGATACCAGATAGGCCTACAAGTCACTGCCTATTTTCTTTCTAGTCAAGAATATGGTGTCCAATATATTTTAGAGAGATATGTCCTTCATGGCTGAAGATAAAGGCTAATGGGGATGAAATTAGCATAGATTAGCATCATCCAGTTTTAAAAGGTGTTGAGGGAGTGTAAGTTGAGTCCAAACGCAGAATTTCATCACTATCTCATCATGCAACACCTGGAAAGATCCTCCCTTGCCTCATGTTAATTTGAGTCAAAATATTATTTCACTCCCAAGGGAGCATTTCTTTGCCATGTTCTTTACTGAGATCCGTATAAATTAGGCTGAATATATTAGTTCTGTAGCTGGCATGCATATGCCAAAGTATAAATGGAAATACTAATTACCATTAATACTGGACAGTGCAGTGGGCAACACAAAGGCATAGAGATCTTATCTGCTAATGTATTTTTGTAGTCAGTGAAATTCTGGTGTCATAAAAAGATGTTCCTCCAGTGGGTGATTAAGAGCAAGCACCTGACCCTGTATTCTGAAATGAACTTTGCAGACTTTCAAAACCTTGTGAAGATCCTCCTGCCTTCACCAGTGAAGTTTCCCTTTAGCAGTATCCATTTTAAGGCCCTGAGGACAAAATCTTTCTAGAAATGTTCACAAGATACATCAGGGTTGAGAGAACAAACATCTCTTCTATGAAGAGCATTGCATTACAGTTATTGATAAATGTTATTTTCACAAATAATGCTCTAGGAGTTGTTGTCCATTCTTCCTTTTCAAATGTATAACATACATGTAAATGTAAGTAGCCTTTGTGAATCCTCTGTCATTTCTTTACCAAAAAAATATTATCAAAATATTACTTTTTTTTTTTTTTGCATTATTCCTAGAAATGATTTCATATGGAAAATGACATTTCTCATCTATGTTCCTGAAATTATTCAACTGGGTGCAGCTTGCCCTCGGGAAACACAAGTAGAGCCCACCCTTGCTTCAACATAAGACACTGGAGAAACTACTGTACTGTAGAAGCTTACATGGGTAAGCTTTGACTTTTTTAGATGAAGTAGACAAACCTTGAAGCAAAACTTTAAAAAGCCTTCTAGGGTCTAAAGAATGCTCATATCCATAGTCCTGCATGGGAATTATTACCTCCAATGGGTTAGGCACCAAGCCTGGTGCTGGCTAGAAACTCGAATGCTATTCATACCATTTAAAACAGTTGTGTCACACCACACTGGAGTGCTTTTCTGTAATATTTCTTGGCAGAAAGACAAGCAACTGAAGGAAAAGGAGAATAATCCACTGATAGTACTGCTTTAGCCTCTGAAGTGTGACGTGCTTGAATCACCCAGTGAAATTCTCTTTTATAAACAGCAAGATGAAATTCCACAAAATACTTACAGTTCTTTGCATTAGTAGAGGAGTTTCAGAACAACCTATCCCTTCATCATTGAAACTTGATTCCATATTAATTATGTCTTCAATAACCTCCTCCATCTGAAAAAATAATTGAAGACCAATCATTATAAATCATATTGGGAACTCTGTTATTATGAAAATACAGAGGAAATAATCTTGATTATATATCATGTCAATACAACAATTTCAGAAGTTTATATCTCCAAATCCACATAATTCAAGCACTTTTAAACAATATTCACATTTTTCACTTCTCATGAAAACAGTTTTTGTGGTTTAACAAATTATTTCTTTCCTCCCAGACAACAGCCCATTCCCCTTTTTTAAGCTCTTATTGCAACACCAGGATCAGACGACAGAAGTGCATTGCTAATTTCTAACTGTGATCTGTCACCTTCATCAAATGTGTCATATCCACAGTGTATTGTTGCACTGGTGCAGGAAGTCTGAAAGAAACCTGTGGTTCTGCAAGAGCATGAGTCACTCCAGAGCTGGTGTTGCAGACGGCTCCCCAGATTCAGCAGGCAGAGGTTTGGGCAGGACACTGGATACCTCTCCAACTAACCTTCTGCTCCCCTGTTTGTTCTAATCTGAACCAAAAAGCTACTGAAGTAGATGAAAGAGCCAATTAATAACTTGGGATGAAACTGAGTACTTTGAAGACATATAGATGCATGCAGATTTGGACAAGGTACAGCATGAGTTTTCAGTGATTTTTTGGGGTCTGATCCTGTTCACAAAATAAAATTGGGAAAGATCCCAAGGTAAACTTTTCACAGCGTATTGTCTGTTGGAGCAGTTGACTCATGCTCTTAGGAGCTGTCTGAAGATCTGTAGCTGGAGAAAATGCAGGGGGATCTGTGCAACTAAAGAAAGTATCACACAGGTCAGGGACTTTTCAATACAAATTTTGAGGCCATATGGCACAGCACAGCTTCAACACATACATTTCTGAGTGCCCAGCTACATTTAGGAAAGTGCCGTGTTGACCAAAAGGATGCCAGGAAAAGCCCGCAATTGGAGAATACAGATGAATAGAGTTCAGTGCACCAACCTGTCTATTAGCTCTGTATTATTTATTAATATACCTACGGCCTACACTGGACCACATGAGACATCTGCAACTAGGAAATTGTGCTGTGCCAGTCATGTCCCTGAGCTTTGGGATGGGATGAATCAAATTATTGGAGTAATCTCTACAAGGATTTTGGCTTGTGTCAGCTATGAATCTCACAGGCACCACCAGATATAGTTCAGAAGAGTGGTTTACGAGCAGCAGCCTCATTCTTGAGGACAGACAGTGGTGTTAGGGCAGGCACCACTTGTTGCTTGTCACATACCTGAAGTGCCTGAGAATGGTTCTAGAATGCTGAATTTGCCAACAAAGAGGTGACCAGAGGCCACCCCAAAGGCCATCTAAAACAGTCTTTGCAGACTATTGACTCCAGCAATCCATAAACCTAACACAAAATGTCAGTCATCAATGCATAAGAAATGGAAGGGCCCCTGATGAGCTCTCTGGGAAGCTCTGGGTTTCTTTTTTTCGGTTTCCTAAAACTTAGCTGTATAACTTCCAACTGCTCAAATTCCTCTCTGGAGTTAAAACCCAAGATGTGATACGGCAGCTCCATTTTATCTACATCTCACACTGACTGAGATTCTGACACTGTATAATAGCTGTACCTCTATTAAAATAGATGGTGACACTAAAGTTAGCATGCCTAAGCCAATTTACCCAAGATAACCCATATATAAATGTATCAGCTAACTGAAAAATGAATGGAAGGTTATTTCAGTTACATCTTTAAGGTAATTAGTATTTAACTTTGATATGTAGCTAGGATGATACTTTTAGACTGAAATAACCGTCATCTGAAAAAAAAAGTTTTGCATTGCAAAGTGTATATCAAAAAAACTTACAGCAATATATGAGATATAGATAAAAAGATGAGAGAGTACGTTTTAACCCACAGCAACTTAGAAGCCTGATCATGCAATAAACTATTCACAGACATTCAAGGGAATCACTCATGTAGTTTAAAAGGATTCAGGCAGCAAGTGTTGCATCCAGAGGGCTCATGAAATGAAAGAAAGCAATCTTTTGCTCACTATCAACACAGTGTGGGTAACATAATACTTTTAAGAAGCATGCCAAGCCCATTTCCCCATTCCTTTTGCCAACCTGGCCCTACCGCATTTTCGTGTTCTCCTCCAAGGGCCAGCAGCTTGGTAACAGGGCTTTCTGATGTGCCAATATCACTGGCAGGAGGCATGTGTCCGTTTCTTAGGATGGAGGTCACTCCTGCAGGCTGGACTGTGTGGGAATGGGACAAGGAGACCGTCTGGCTGGACAGCTTGGTGTCAAGGGTCAGGTACTGCTTCACCTGGTGCCTCTGGCTTTGTTGTATGTGGTATCTAGACTGATTTTCCAAGTGTGTTTGTACCTGGGAAGGAACAGAAATAACTGCTAAAGTTTTTAGTTAATGGTACCTCTATTTACCCATAAGCCCCTTAAAAATTTCAAAACAATAAATTCCACATAACACCTGGATAAAATTACTATTAACCTCAAATCGGGTTTTTTCAGTTTTGCATACTTAAACAATTCTTATTTGTGTGCTATTTTTCCCTAAAACAGGTGATTAAATCTTCTGAACAAGAATCAAAGAAAAATAGATTTAGAAAATATAAACATAATCCTGACAAAAGAGCAGAATCCTGCTACACATTTTTCTTTTCTCATTTACAGATGGTCTCTGTTGAAATCACTGATCATTGCAATCAAACCCACATAAATATATACGTATAGCAAATATATACTTTAAAATTAGTACCACAATGTATCTTTTGTACTTGCAATAAACATAATCCAACCAAATTCAAGCAATATCAACAGCAACAGATATTCACTCAAATCTAAATCCACCTTTGGCTCACCTTGTAATAAATACAGTCAGTTAAATGAGGCATTGCTGCACAAAAGAAAACAAAACAAAAAGGAAAAAACTAAAATAAAATGTCCAAGTTATAGTCCTGGATGACTATCCTCAAATCACACAGTAGTCTTCTTGAAGTGCCTCTTGAGGACAGATCACTTTTTTGAGTTGGTAGCATTTTATAAACTGAGTGGTCATGCAAAAAATGGTTAATTGAGTAAGACTTTGGGCCATCCTTTGATTCCCGAGATTGACAGTTGCTACTTCAAACAGCTCCCATTTCAGATCAATGTCACATTCCTGCAATTTAACTGTCAGAGGAGCACTGCATACACAAACCTTACTGTCATTTCAGCCCTGTGGCTTTCTCTGCTTCCTATGGTATGACTGGTCACAGATTTCTTGTAATAAATTTTTCTCAAGTGGCCTCTGTGTAAGCATGATTAATATTTGTTAAATAATAGCAAGACTTGCTTTGCAGCTCTTTTTTCTCCAAAAAAGATTTCAGTCATTTAAACAAACTTCTTTTGAATTCCCCTGACATACATAAGGAGGGATAAATAGCCCATCAAAGGGAGTTGCATTTAAAGTAGCTGTATTTTTTAACAATACTGCATTACCTACTTTACTTTTAATCATATTATGGTGGCATGTCTAGAGATATTTTATTTATGTTTCTTTAAACTAATTTTTAAGTCATATAAAAAGGTTAAGCCAGACAGTAATGAATATAATATTAATTATTTTGGTGTAAGCCTTAAAGTTATTAAACAATATTCCATTAAAATAGTGATATAATACCTTAAACGTATTATTTAGTTTTCTAGCTGTTTTATGTTAGAAAAGTATGTGTCCCATACAAAGTTTTTAAAATTACATATGCATTTGGGATTTAATCAAATTATTATATTACCTGTCTTAACTAAGATCCTTTTTGCTATTAGTAGAAAGTGTATAATGTAATGTTAATTTAAGCTCTGATTTATCATTTGCAAGGATATATGTAAACCACTCCAAATAATTCATATTCTTATGCATCTGCTTAGTCCTTCATCTTCAGTGAGATTTAAGCTCATACTGAAAGTTAGACACTCAAGAAGTTTCTTAAATTAGAATCTGAACATTAAATCCACTGCATGTCAGTTTATTATGGGTATCGATCCTGGGCAAAATACAATATGCTGAAGGAAAGAAAATCTGGAAGGGATTTGCTGTGCAACCTTGTTTTCTGCCCCTATGTGAGAAGCACTCACAGACACTTCATGCTTCTGCTGCATTTCAGGGTTACTGAATGAGCCCAGGAAAAGGGATGACTACCCAGATCCTTGCAGTGCCTAAGCTGATGAAGATGTCTTCTCAGCAGTGCAGAGCATTGCAACCAACAGTTTTGAAATCACAGCTGCTTTGCATGGCTCGAATGGGAGTGGGATCAATGTATACACTACATGTGCATCTACTGCGTGTCACTCCATCTACTATTTTCTCTTAAATCTGTCTGATGATCACTCCATAATGAGCAACAAATTGCTGTCTTACAAATTCTACAGGCCTCTCTGAGGCATGAAATCAATAATATCACATACCTTAAAATTAAAAAGGAAATATAAGAAATTCGCAGTGTTCAGAGTCTGTAGTACCATGTTTTAAAGTTTGTTTTTTAAAAGGCATTTTAATAAGGAAGTGAGTTCTGCCATAAGATGATTGGTGAAAACTCACTTTCTGATTCCCCTGGATTCCAGATTGCTAGCAGCAGAACAAAACCCCAATACAACCCAATTCCCTAGTGAACCACTATAGCCCATCTCACCAGGCCAGAGAAGGATTTATTAAAGACAACCAGGTAACTGCTGATGAATTTAAAAATTAAGTTTATAAGGAGCGGGGTTTTTTTATTGTGTTCTTTCAGTGCTTATATCCTGTTAGAACTGTCCTGAACTTCCAAACCCAGGAAAAGTATTTAAAGCCTTGCTGATGGGATCTGTTGCTATGGTTCTGCAGACCTTTCCATCCTCTTTACTGTTGCAGCCATTACAAAGCAGAACCCTTGAGGTTAAAAAGGGATCTATGGCCTGATATTAAAAAAATACCTAAAGCTGCAATCTCTGATTGTTTTTATATATCTAAATAAATCTTAGAGCTCAATGCTAATAACATGAAGTAACACACTTTTGATAGCCAAGCCACTGTGCAAAAGCAAAGAGCTGGGCTTATTTTTATAGTATTACTGATGGTGTATAATCAATGGGGGAGAAAAGTTATGATTTTCCAAAGGAATAATAAGATTACAAAGTCAAGCTCTCAAAAATTAGAAATTATCATTAAAACTACCCAGATAATGTGACAAGCATAAACTCAAATCTTACTAACTTTATGAAACTAAATCATCAAGTGTCAAATACCAAGTATGGCCAATTTGTCCTCCACTGGGATGCTGGGCAAGTTTTATTATATGTTATCAATATTTTTAAGTTCAGTATGGGTTTTCTGAAAGTTTTAGATTACATGAACTCTTTTAAACAACTATTCCCATTGAACAATGGTTATTACAAGCATTGAACAATGATTTGGTTTTGAACTTCTTTTTTGTGGTGTAAAAAGAGTGGCTGAGATCACTCCTGCACATGAGTAATTACACAAGTAAAACAGCACAGAAAAACATTATCATCTGCTTAGAGATTTTAGATCCATTAGACAAAGTCCTTCCACAGAAAATTGGAAAAAAAGTACAAAAATTCTAGGGTAGAAGCATTTTTACTTTGCCCATTGTGTGATGTGGTATTCTCCAGCAGTGTTAGGAGACTAATTTTATAATTTCTCATCTTTTAAGAAGTTCTTATAATCTGTGAGAATGTTTTATGCAAGAGTATGTGAAATTTTAAAGTGAGGGTATCTGAGCCTCTACAATCTAGGAGTTCCACCAGCTAGAAAAAACACTAAAGTTTCTTTGGACCAAGGACCTGCAATGTTGATCCTGACAGACTCTTACTGTCACAACAGTCGCATTCTTTTTTTTTGGTTTGGTTTGGTTTCTTTTTTTGTCCTCTGGGTCAATTAATATTTAATTGTTTGTTTAAAGTAAAACAGCTTTAAAGGAGGACACTGAAATGGTTTTCAGGGTAGAGCATACAAGATGCTGTTAGCTCTGTGGAACTTGGGTTCTTTTTGACAAAAATCAAGCAGTATGATTTGATGAGTTTGTGTTTCTCCTCCTAGGTATCCTCTTGCATCAGCTGTGGCCATGTACTTTAAATGCTAATTATTTAAGATTTCAGATTTATGCTGAAGGACAGCATGAGGTTCAACAGCAAATCGATTATCCACACACTTTTAGGCACTGCTTTTGTTATCTGGCTTTAGTAACTACGGTGAAAATAGAGCTTATTCAGAAACAGAAATATCAAGAATTCGGGGAGCTGGAATCATCCAGCCCAAACTCAACTACTACAATTCCACCAGAACAAACCTAGAACAGAAAAGAAAACTTTGAGATCAATTTTTTAATCCAGAAATACCCCAGTGCATTTGTAACTGACTGCACCTATTTGTATTTTATGTCCCACTGACAAGCCTGTTCTGAGAACAAGAACGTAATAGGTTTTCAGAATGACAGGTGCATATTGGAACTTCTTCAATTGCTCTTTCTAACTTGATCACTTACCATAGTGTTGTAAAGCTGTGGTAGGGTTGTGTAACATCTTTTTCTACATTCACACGAATTTTACTTTCATTTTTAATATATTGCACAATGGCATAACTAGGCCTTTTCTAGTTTTTTTACGCAGACTGCTTTATCTATGTATTTGTTGATGAGATTTTCTTTTTGTTAGTAAAAGAATACCTAGCATGCCAAAAGCAAGAAAGAAGGCATATTTGGGGGTCTTACAGGAGGCATGAACAATGTCAATGAAATTCCAGTAATTCCAGCATTGCTACATCTTGTATTGGTATTCTACTAAGGGCAAGCAGGTGACACCTGCACTCCCAGGCTGCTTATCCCACCATCAGTCCTGGGAGAAATAATAGAAAAACCGAAAAGAGATTCAATTATTAAATTATAAAAATATTGGAATATAATTAATACTAGTCAACATAGTTCTGTTCAAAATAAGCCTTGTGAAACAAATCTACTGTTCTTTGATGAGATTTCAAGTTCAGTTGCCAAAGGTAACCATGTAGGTATAATACGTTCCACTTTTGTACACCTTTTGACTTAGTATCAGTCAATATTCTAATTCAAAATATAGCACTACACAATATTAATAAAGCATGTTTTAACTAGATTAAGAATTGGCTAACGAACATGCATAAGAAAGAAACCTGCAAAGACTTGGCACCGGAAAGAAGGACTCTTCAGTCTTTTACTACTCAACATTTCCATCATTGAGTTGGGACTAATGAAAAATTAACTAAAAACAATAACTATTTTTTAGAGAAGTGGTCCCATTGAAAGTAAATGTGTTCCCCGTCAGTCAAATAAACATCTGCATATGTTGAAGGAAGGAATCCAAGATTCAACAATGGAAAAAGCTGAATGGAGGAAACATTAGAAGCAATGAGTCTGTAAAAAATTGGGGGTTTTAATAAAGAAGCAACTCGGCAGGGGTGTCCAGGTGATGCTATAATAAGAAAGGGAAGATGGCATAAAGGAAGTAGTGAATAGGAGCCTTGTTTTACTCTGCCTTTATTTATTGCTCCAGAGAGATATCACGAATGGAACCCTAAAAGTACTTCTACCCTAAACATTTTCAAAACACTGTTGAAAAAAAAATTGAAATTATGAGGAAGAAAACTATCGAGGTAGTTGCAGATCAAAATTAAGATGATTCAACAAAAGTTTAAAGAAATTCAGCTACGTTCTTATTGTCAATTTGTGAAAATTCGTGGGAGATGCTGAATATGAGTCTTTCAGCTAGCACAGAAAAAATAGCAAGAGCCATTGGTCGCAAGCTGATGTTTGGTAAACTTATATCAGAAATTATTTCACTAATACAGTAAAATACTCAAAAGGAAATCCTTGGACTGCTGTTTTCTTCAAATTAAGGGTTGATGACTTTTTCGAAGAGATGCATTAGACAAATAGAAGATGTATTTTTATAAAACACTTTCTGGGACTCAAAGCCAAGCTCTGGCATAATAACTGGAACACAAAAGCCTGGGACTGAGCTACAATAAGTGGTCTAATAGCCCTTTCTGTATTTAAATGTTATGGATTTTAAGATCTGAGAACTGGCTATTATAAAGGCTACTTTTTCTTTGACAAAAAAAACACTCTGAATTTGCAAATAGTTTAAATCTCTCCTGAAAAGCATATATATATATATGCATATATATATGCATATCTATAGCATATATATGGCCACAGTATAGTGGACAGAACTCAGTGGACTTCATTACATTTTGCCATTTATGCTAGATGTTAATTTGTTCCTGTGTTTTTAATAGCTTTTGAAGTACAATTTCTCACTCTGATGGGATTGTGTCATTTATCATTAGGCCTGAACACAACACCTCTCTGAAACTGCTTGAGTTATGGGGCCTCATGTTCTTTTCAGTCACTGTACCAGAAAATAAGCATCTAATTATGAACCTTTTAATTATTAAAATGTTCTGTAAGTACCCAAAATGTCTATTTCCATTTTAAGATAAGAAACACAGTCACAACACAGACTATTTTAGCACTTTTTCTGAGGACTTTCAAATGGATTTTAAGGGTTAGAAAAGAAAGTATTTTTAGTGATGAAATAATCCTTTGTAACTTCTATTACAAATTAACATCAGTTGTTTGTTTGTCCTGCTCTTTCTACGAGACTTTTTGAGAGAAGAGTATTTATGAAATGAATTCATAATAAAATGAAATTTCAATTTAAGTTAGCAATTATACACTTCTGTTCTGTCTTGAAAACTATCACCAAATAATGTAGCTGTTCACTTTAATGTTTAGTTTATAAAAGCATGTGTGATTATGTCAATTAATTACTTAAGCTAAACACAGTAATTAATTTTTAAATGTGAACATTTTTCTTATTGGAACCTTGATCTGACTAGATGAGACCTTCTCCATTAATATGCATGAAGAGAGAATACAAAGCAACAAGACATCCAGTCTGGCAACTCACAGCTCTGTTTAGATGCTGTTTTACAGTAGCTTTCAAGTTAAGGAAAAATGCTCGTGTGACTCTAATACACTATTATTCATCTTATTTAACCTTTGACATCACATTCATCAGGAACTCGTGAAAGTCCTTTCAAGGGTGAAGAGACTGAAGAAGAAACATTTTAAAGTTCTTTGACAAAGGCCGTGACTTCAACAATAACTACTGCTTTTGTATTTTGCTATATCGAAGTCTAAAAATAGCTGATAATTATGTGTGGGGTAGGATGGGAGCAATCGGAAATTCTCCATCATGCTGCCAAGCATTATGAAAAGCAAAAGGAATGTGGGAGCACAGAAACTGCAGAATAGACTTTGCAGAAACCAGGGCTGGGTAAGGAAAATTTCTCTGCACAGCATAAGCAGCAGAACAGAGTTTCTCTCAGGGAGAAGAAGGCAGTAGAGCTCTGAAGGCTGTGACTATTAGAGGAATTGATCTTACAGCTATCCGAGTCCTGTCAAATCCCCATGCAGACACAGAGATTTTGACAGAGTTTCTCCGTTGTGGCATTCTCTAGCACTCACAAGCAATGAGGGAGCTCAGTCCTTTCAGGTATTCCTCTCTGCTAACCTCCTCGTGCAATCAGAAATGAGTTGGGGGAAGCCGACAACCTGCACGGAGCAGCTACAGAGGCAGTATCAAAGCCAGCACTTCCATTTGCACCGGTATACCCGAGACACTCCTGGCTTCTTAATTGAACTCCCACAGTTAAGATACACACAGCTCTGATGGCTCCTTATCCATCACCAGAATGACTTCTGAAGAAAGGATCCCTAAGGTCTTAAGGCCACCTTGTCATGTTTTAAAATAACAATGAGTCTAGTTGACTTTGTGGTCTTCACGGGCAGAAAAGACTCAAGTTTTTCACATTGCACTATAAAAACAGCCTATAAAGTTAAGCAAAGCAAACTACAGGAAGTATTTTACAAAAATATCTCTTTGATTTAAGTTTGAATTTAAGGCTGAAAATCTAAACTGTGAATAAAACCAACCATTATAGCTAAAAGGCCTCACAAGAACAACAAGGGACCATAATCAAATTATGAAACCCTGGCTAATATCCTTACTTTAGCTCTGCACAGTGACGCTGTCCATGCACTCACTGATTCATGGTTCTGTGAATACAATAAATCTTTATTATTCCAGTTTCTCTTTATTTTTGGTGTTACTAGAGGACAGGGAACAAGACCCTTACACTTGAAGAATGGGAAGACATTTCTTGTACAGCTAGCTACTTTTAAAGGCCTAGGTCCTGGTACCTCTACTTGTCTACTTCTCTCTGTCTCCAGAAGTCATTCAAATTAGGCCAGCTAAAAAGGTGCTTTTAATGGAGAAAAGGGTATCATACACATATTCAAGAACAATCAGTATTGTAAATGGAAAGTACTATATTCTGGTTTTTATTTTAAAATAGTCTGCTAATCAATTTCCACCAGTGCAGTTTTTTCAGTTCTTGTAGATGAAACAAAACAGAAGCATTAAAAGCTCTGTATTTGTCAACTACAACTAGCACAGATCCATAAAAATTGCGGCTAAAGCAGCATGGGAAATCCATAACTAGAATGATATTTTTTATTCAGAGTCAAGATTTTTTTATAAACATAATATATAAAAAGAAATACATTCCAAAATATGAGATGTATAGAATTCAGGCTGATTCAAGAATCAGGATTAATGAAAATGTTAGTAGACATAAAAGTTTATATGTTAATGTCAGCATTTTTAACTATTTAACTTCACACTTGGAAGAGACAAAAGATGACTATATTATCAAGATCCATACCACCTATTTTGTGATACGTATAGCTAAAGTCTGAAGAGAACTGATAGGTATGTGTGCTGCCTTAATATGTAAATGAAAATGTAAGGTGGCTGAACTTCAAAATGAGTGAACCAAAAGAAAAAAGATCACTGGGTTTAATGGCTACTTTAGCAAATTCCTGAATAATGTCTAAAGGCTCTTGATTTGTTCTTCGATTCCTAATTGTTTTCATTTTCTCACTTGTATATCACTTTCAGGGTTAAGAACTCAGAGAGAAGCATGAAGAGGGAACATGAAGTAATAGGTTCTCATTGTTTGCATCATTTGAGATGCAATGGTGGCAGTAATATCCCTCCTGTTCAGTTACAGACAGCAAAGAATCCTGGTACGTGAGGATATGGACATCAAATATAACATGGGAAAAAGTAAAAGTGTAAGAGGAGAAAACAGTATTTTGGCTTTTGAGAATACTGATATTTCTGAGAGAGGGTAATGGGAGGTTTTTTCCTTCTTCATTCCATTGGACAAGCAGAGTTTGCACACAAGTAATAACACTCCTAATGCACTTTACAGTGACATTGTCAGGTTTTGGCTGCGCAAGCTAAAGAAGAAAAAGGCAAAACAGGAACAGTAACCCTACTTCTGGCATGCTGTCTTTCCTAAAGATACAGTCAATTCAAAAAGTTGAGTGATTTTTGGATAAAACCACTGTGTTTGTCTGTTTCTAGTATGAAAGATTTATGACTGCATGGTAAGGGAGATACATCAACCTTCCCAAAAAGTGAAACTGATTGCCTGAAAACAGGAGCAGGTTTTTTTTTAATGGTAACAATTTCGCCACCAGATGACAGCACTGCTTATTACTAACCCCTTTTTTGTGTGTTTCAGTCCTCCCTCATTTTGAAACAAACTGTATTGAGTTATACACTCTTCAGCCCATGCACTGCAAGAATCGAGGAAACAAAGCCTGTGGCACAAGAGGGTTTGGTGAGGTTGTCACATCAGGGAGGCTAATCTGTTGGACAAGCTATTTTAAGTCTGTGATGGCTTATAGCTTCTGTAAAGACACAGACAAAACCAGCTTCAGCCTACAAAATGTGCTTTCTATTGCTTTCTTCAGTCTCAGAACGAAAAAGAGAGCAAGAGGGGAAGCTTTCAAAGTAGGTATCTTGGGTTCAGCTTCAAAACACAGTTTCTGTGAAATCAAGGCAGCAACATCATTTTGAGCTAGTTTAGGACCTGTCCACAAAGCATGCTTTCATACAAGGGAGGCAGACTGGGTTAGGTGACAGCAATAGGTGTCATTTCCATCAAAACCAGAAATGGCACATCAAGGACAGCTGTATGAGAAAAAAAATAACAAAAAATTATTTCATATCATTTGTTAAGGGCATTTTCTTTTTAATACACCTGGCCAATTTTGTGTTCAAATATGTTTTATGAATATGAGTGGCAATGAGTTTGACCATGCTCACACTTCAGGATGCTGTTGCCCTGCTGTTCATGGGCTTAGCAAACATTAGCTTCAGGACCTAAACACCAGCTACAAATCAATATATTCTTTCAGCAATGCACTTCCACTTATGTTCTGAGAGTAGTAACAGTGGATTTACAGCGCAGTTATTATGTGGTCCTTGAAATATTTCAATAATTTCATAGGATTTATGTTTGCCACTATACTTAAAATAAGAGGCAAATAAGAATCCTCGATGCTCGTAAAAAACCACCAGATATTAGAAGAAATTATAATTAATGTGAATTTTTACTTAAAGTTGTATAATTTATTTTGAGGAGTCTTTTCTGAACTATGGTTTTGCACATTGGTGTCTGACAAGATACTGTTCAGCCTCACACCAACAAATACCTCCTAAAGCCAGGAATTCATTCAGGGAACAACTTAGAGAGTGCAAGGCTCCGAACACTTATACTTTGCTGCACTCCACAGTTGACAAGAAATCTCACAAAAACAGCATAATTGCTACTTTAGGAACTGAAATGAGCATGTGGTCTTGCCTTTTGACATGTATTTAAACTAATCTTAGTTCACAATATGTTCCATCCAACAGTAACTGAATTAGCCAAACAAATGAGTAGATATTAACACCGTTTCTAACATACAGCAGATCAAAATTCACTTACATTTGCAATTAGCTGAATTCTGAAATCAGCCTTGAAGAAACATTACAACAAGACCTGCTGTAAAAACACCATAAATAGAATCAAAAGGCATCCTAGCAGAAACAAGTACGTGTCCTTCAATGCTAGAATTCTACTTTACAACATTTACATTTCAATTCAGGTACAGCAAACATTTGTGTATTAAGTAGACACTACAGAATAGGAGCTGGAGGAATGATACTAGAGTAAGCTGAAACTAGTTAACAGTTTTCAGCCAATATCCACTAAATAAAACCATGTTAATTGACAAAAGATGATTGATTTTACTGCAATTAATCAAGAGAAACTCCCACTTAGTTTAAATGAGAGGGCTGTGTGAATATAGAATTAAAGATTACTGCTGTTAAGGCATTATTAAGAGCATTAATTATAAGCAGCATTGTGCAGAATAATTATTTCAAATGCAATGGTCCCTATGTGGAAAGAAACACACAAGTTTAAAATAAGTTGGAATTGCCTAGAAAAATTATTGTCATAGCTATGTAACTGTGTGAAGTCTTTTGGATGCCAAAATTAATTTTTTTAAAATTTGAAAGTAAGGATATTTAATAAAGGTAACAATATTTTAACGAGTCTCTGGTATGTTGCCACAGACCTCTCTGCAGAAAAACATGTCACAGCATTCGTACTGCAACGAAGTGGTGTGCTGTGAATATTAACACTCAGATTTAGTGAGAATATTAGTATTAACAAATTAATTTAATTATCAAGTGAGTTAATTAGCATTTATCAGCATAATCTGTAGGCCATATTATGGAGAGTAGGCAAACTGTAATCTCTTTGGTCTTCCTTAAGATGATGGCAGATAAAACTATGATTCTGTCACACATGAAAAATAAAGCGAGAACTGATAAGCCTGATTTTCATCACACAGATGAAGTGCAGAAGCATTGGTTTGCCAGCATAGTTTTCTACTATACTTCCACCAATTTTATCACCTATAAAAAACAGCATTGCCCCAGAGCCCAGGTACCCAAACAGAGCAAGGCAAACAAGAAAAGACTAATACAATTCTAGCCATGAATAATGTATGTCACTCCTTGTGTGTATTCACTTGGTTCAAGGAAGAGAAAGGAGAAGTGGTTCATAAGGGTATTTCCTCAACTCTGGCTGGAATTTCAGTTGAAGAAGAATAAATGATACATGCTTTTAAGGAAAGAAACTTCCTATCTGTGTCTTAAATGCATTATTAACTGAAAAATAGATGCCGAAAGAAATCAATAGTGTAATGGCATGACATGTTAGCAAAAGTTACATGTGTAGAATGTAATACTGTGTGGGCTGGTACCACACAGTCTCTATCAATAGGAAAACTTGAACTGGGAGGTAAATAGATCCTCAGTTTGGATAAACAGAGTTTGGTAATTATTACTAGATGTAGCCAGGAAAATATCTTTCAAGATGGGATGGATAAAAGCTCATGCTAAGGATTATCAACCAACCACAAAGTCCAATCGTAAGTAGCTAAGCTAATTAAATTAGGATACTCACTTTAAGTTCTGAGTGGCATCAATTGGGAGAATGGTTACATCGAAACTGACATCACAGAGATAAATAAGCACTTTGCTGCACAGTGTAAAGCCTGACCTATACACAGCCCAATGTCTGAGACCATTCTTGCAGAGTGTCCCCACTGTAGATTGAAATTACCAACAGATCGTCCTGCTAAAACACCACCTCCACATATCAATGAAGGGAAAACTCTATGGCCCACATGGCAAATCTATTGCATCAGAAAGGTTCAATGAAATATATAACTTCCCAAAGTACTCCATCAATTAAGTGATTGATAAGGGCCTACTGAAAGCCTCATAAACCAAGAAATCTTTGGGAAAAGCAAGCTTAACGTTTCATCTGGAAAGAGAATATCAGCAAGATTAATCTGTGATGGTCAATCTAACACCCATCACTACTGTGCCTATGACCTTAGCTAAACCTCATGGTTTACAAGTGGGCCTTTTCATTCTTCTGGTCCTTCACTCATGGACAGCATCCTGGGAGGATTCTGTCCATTTTTCTGCCTGTGGTCCCAATCCCTGTCATCCTGAATCTGTGTGTTTCTGCCTCCAGCTCCCAACTGCTACTGACTCCAGGAGTCTAGCCTGGAACTATTCCAGGACCTGACCCTCATCCTTGGTGGTGATGTGAGCATTACTGGAGAGAAGGGGTGAAGAATGTGGCATTATTTTTGTGTATGTTTTTATATATTTAATAATTTTTTCTTTTTTATCATTACTGTTCCCCTTAAGCTGTGTAGTTTACTTTCCAACCTGTAAGTCTCCCTTATTTTCGCTCCTTTCTTTATCAGGGAGAAGGATTAATAGAGATCATCTGTCATCCATTTAATGGTCAGCCCAGTGTTAAACCGTGACAGATTTGATATTTGGAGCAATAAGAGAAGGTGAAGAGGGCACCTTACCCACTGAAACTGGAAACGTAATGTGGGATAGTGAAACTTAATTTGAAAAGTAGTTTTAAATTTCAAGTCAGTTTTATTTATGACCCCATCAACAATAAGGCCACAGACTTTTTGTGAACAATATGCAATGCTTTGGTATACATCATGAACCCAATTATTGCATTAGAATTAAATCACAATGGAACTATACCCCTTAGAACATAGAGTATGAGCCCAACAAAATGGAAACAGATGGGAAACTACTGATGCTAATGTGTGCAGTGTATGGGAACAAGGATTTATTTGTGACACTAACACACATCAAAGTATCTATACATGACGTCCAGAGTTCCTTCATATATAGATATTATTCCCTCTCTGAACAATGGCATAATTTCCAAATTATCTTTTACTGCTGAACAGTAAAATAAATAGGTATTAAAATAGAATATGTACAGTATTGCAGCTTAGGAAAAAAAAAAATACCCCTCAGCGTTGTGACCTTCTGTACTGGTGAGTAATGGAAATTGAAGGCCATGTCTCCACCTACTCAAGTCCAAACTCAATAGCTTTAAAAATACAGGGAAGACAGAAGGTGGACAGAAAAGTAGTGGTTGACTTGAGGTGGAATGAAGAAATAGATGTGTTTAATAAACATTAATTCTCAAGAATGACTTGGTTCCTTCCATTTTTATGTTTCTCCAGAGCTTTTTGAGGTTGCATAGTTTTTTATTCCACAGTCAAATAGTTTTTATTTTACTTACTTATTTCTAGTTCTCAACTTTTCTCTTAGATAATTAGGAGTTTACTTTGTCTGTACCTACTTCCATTTCACTGGGGGTAAGAGGTGGAGAGTGGGGCACAGAGAGAGTGAGAGAAGAGGAATTGTTTAAGTACTGCTTGTTGCTACAAGAATGTCTTTATTCTTGCTAATACCTTTCTAAACCCTGATCCTGTAACTACCTACTCTATTCCAATTTTATCCAACCAAGGGTTTTCATTGATTTTGGAGGAATACTGACATGGACAACTCTTTGTAGGACTGAAGCTTCAAGCGGTAATTGTCAAGGGCATCCTGCATTAGTGAGCTGTGAAACAAGTTCTTAAGAAGCACCTCACTCTTCAGTTGTGTGGCAAAGTCATATTTCACATCTACATACATTACTGAAAATTGATCATAAAAGCCCTCTAAAAGGATTTGCCATTTTCAGTTTATAGGTATAATGTATTATGAGATCTCATCTTTTCTTTTTGAAAACAGTAAAAATCTGGACTAACCAAAGGAGATGCAATGTCTCAGAAGCAAGATGACAAGCTGGTATTTCTTGGCTTTAGTTAACATTCTTTGATCACCAGACCATGTTGTGGCTCCACTACACTGGGTTCTTCCTGAATGCAGCAAAACAGTCATGCCATTCATAGGAAAATCACTCTTTCCACAACATTTTCCAGTAATTTAAGTTATGGGGAACTGGCACTCAGGAGTTTTGTGC
Organism: Florisuga fusca; assembly: GCA_038090715.1. NCBI lineage: Eukaryota > Metazoa > Chordata > Aves > Apodiformes > Trochilidae > Florisuga > Florisuga fusca. Next base: position 55,361 of record JAAWXA010000155.1, read on the forward strand.
ATTTCGTCCCCACCCTTGCTACATTTTCCATACATGGCCTTGAGCAAAACATTTAATCTAGTTTCCTTGATAAATGTGAATAATAATATTTATTTATAGCTATAGTTGTATTTCTTTATTTCAGAAAATCTTTGGGGCAAGAATTATTTCAGTCCCATTGGGGCAATGGCACTTCCTCTTCATGGGGACTCTTAGTTGAAACATTTCTTCTACTCCCTCTCCTAATACTTATTCCCAGTAAAAAAAAATAGACTAAGACATTCTACTTTTCAATATAAAGCATGTGGCTTTGAAGCAAAATAGAAAAAAAATCATTATTTTCTGTTGTGTAATAACCAATTAATCCATGTTAGTAGACTGATAGGCTAGGCATCCAGGTATTTTCTTATTAATATAAGATTAACTTGTACTGAAAGAAAAATCAGAAAAATCACTGAAGCCCAAGTTGCTTTTCCTTTTTTGTTTTTTTTTTTTAACTAGAGAAATTTGTTTGCTCTTTTGTATTTACAATGCAAACACCCATGCAGGTTAATTTTTAATTTATAAGAGCTTGACAAGAGTATATAGAAGTCTAGATATACCTTCTCATTTTCTCTTTTTATAGATATAACTTGATGTTTCTATCCTTAACTAGAAAAGTCTTGCCTGCTCATGTTTATGCAAAACAGATTTTTTTGGAAGAGGAGGAAAAAAAGAGGTACTCCAACATCAGAAGGAAACATCAAAGGACTCGTGGCAACATCTTTAGGCTTTTATCAAAGTAGTGAGGGAATGCATTAAAGCAACAATATGTGTAGCTTACAAATGATAGCACTATCAAATTCAACAGTATGTCTGATGAACATAGAGGACACATTTTACATGCATTCTTTGTTTTAAAAGAAAGGTTCAAACAATGGTTTTGCTTTCAAAACTGAGAGAAATTTTTTTAAGCAAGTAGACTCGGGTGTCTAGGTTGCCAATCAATGCAGCTGTAGTGGAGTCAAAGGCAGAACAGCCCACTTACACCTAACGATGAGTTACATTTTTATATTTTTTTAAGTCAGTTTCTCCAACACAAAAAAAAAATATATATTTTGGGGCTTTTTAGTCCTATCCACTTTTGTACTCAAAATATGAAATTTGAGGAACAGAACACTGCAATCTGCCTTAATGAATAAGAAATATAGATAGTTCAGTAGCTCAGAAAACTCTCTTATGAAATGAGGACGTGTGTCTGTAAAACATCTTTCTGACAAACCTTCTTCCCAAATCTATTTCAAGTATTTCAAAATTAATTTCACTTATAAAGAAGAAGTTCTTAAATATTTCCTATTTAGCCCTAAATCTTGCATTTTAAATACAAGTATCATAACTACCACCATGCAAAAAACTCCAGAATTGGGTGAATTAGATGAAGACTCATCTCTATCCCAACTCCTGTGTGGAGCACAGATGACTCTTCTCTGGCTTTTGAAGACTGAGATAGGAAGAAATATATATTTTTAATCTACCTTAGAAAGATATGTATCCTCTCCCACTCCAAGCAGTATCAGTTGGCTGTGAGTCCTAGCAAACCCCAGACCCAGATACTATGACTGCTGGTTCCAGAAAGTCAGCAGACTCTTCCTAGTATTTCAGTACCACTCAATGTCTTTAATATGCAAAAAGGCTTCATACATTAGGCCATAATATCCAGTTTCACAGCTAAAATAACTGGGAATTCATATAAAGTTTTTTTCAGATAGAACTGGCATTAAAACCTAGTTCTATGTGTGTGTGTGTGTACACATATAGATATATACACAACAAATAATTTCCATAATAAGAGATCTGGTCTTTTGGTTAATGTAAAACAAAATTCTTTGGGTCTAGTTCTTGCAAATTGTTCCTGATGGATCATTATCACAGCAATTACATTTTCTGAAACCATTGAACTCTGCTCGAGAAGGACAACGAAGACAGAACAAATGTTCAACATCACTATGCACCTTCTGCGTGTCTGTTTCACCCCCCAGTGATGGACGGTGTGTATGTCACTATGTGTAGGGTGATGTAGAGATGCTAAGCAGCTGCTTTGTATTGATTTGCAGCTCTTACAACATGTCCTGAGGATCTGCAGGATGTAAGTTCACAGGCAGCTGAAAATCCACGTGGAAATAAAAAAGCAAAGGATAAAAATTAGCACAAGGACATGGAACTAACGGACAGGATCCCAAATCTCAGCTGTTGGAGTTTTATTGCCAAGCATAAAATTTAGGGAAAAATCTAATGGCTTGTCTTTACCATGTCATCTTTTTTTCTGAATAAGGACACTCTCTTCTTCAGTATGGGTGAAGAAGAGCCAAGGTGGTTTTGAGCCTGGCAATGATGCCTACGTGCTCAGAGAACAAAAGACTCCTGGGGCAGCAGGACAGAATTCAGAAAGTTGTTATTTTTCTTGTAAGCATAACTCTTAAGCTCATAAGAAAACCAGGATGTTTCTTATATGCATCAGGTCCCCAGACTAGTAAGTGCCCACTGCAGCAGAGATGCAGTGTCTTTATGTGTCTTTCTTTCTAATAACTCTACCGTGAGCCCAAACACAAGAGGAATTTTGCACATCCTAACTGTTTTGTCACAAGCTTTCAAAGCTCTCCACCTATTTATATCACTTCAAAATGTCATCAGGCCGAAGCTGTCCATTAAAACTTATTTAATAATTCCATTTTAGTGGCACAGAGAAGTGGTGGTAGAACACAAGCAAGGAATGGAGTTCTAGCTCAGCATCACTACTTATATCTCCCTCCTACCATATTCACAGCCCAACACCTACAACCTGCTTGATTTATGTAGCTGTACTACATGGATAGTAGCCATGTCACTCCTAAGAGTCTCTGATATACCAGAAACCCCACACTCTATATTATTTGTGAATTCAGAAAAAAATATCAGGCTCTGCCTCCTGTGACAAGTTGCTCAGGAGGAACAACCAATCAATAGTTATTACAACCACCAGCTTTACATTGTGGAAGGTTTCCTTCTTTTTGAATATGACTGGAAGTTTTTGAGTTCCTGGAGTGAAGCTGATTTTGAAATAAACTGTGAAAACCTTGTTTCTGTAATACTGGTAAAAATCCAATCTATAAAAACCCCTTTGTTAAAACTGTGGAAGTCAAAAGGGATGAGAAATTTGACAAACACAGTTTTCTAACCTGTCTGTTGGAGAGTTTGATTGGATCTCACAGATTTATAAGAGAAGTAATAACAAATATAGCTCTGAACTAACAAGAAAGAGAGCAGGAATGAGAGACTGGTAATACACATTCAGTGTCTAATAATTGCCTTGCTATCTGGTCCTCTGTGCTTGTGGGAAGTCATGTTTTAGAAACATTCATGCAGATATCCAGCAGAGAGCATGATACCCTTTTCAGTATGATTACCCATACACCTGCAATGGCTAATGAAATAATGTCAACTTTTTATGAATATTCAGCGTGCTTTTGTTAATAATAAAAAAGGAAGGCATTATAATAGCCAGCCATCATGTAGGCTGGCACCAACTGTTCAACTTTTCTAACAGAAGAAAATAATTGTGTGTGAATTGTATTGCTCATGAAAGTGAGACAGATGTAGGAAGAAGGCAGGCAGATACTGCAAACACTTGCATCTCCCCTCCGGCCCCACCTGGAACACCAGATATTCAATTACCAGGACTTACCTCTACAATTCACACAACCCTATGCAGCATTTGCACAACAGGACCATGTGGCTAAGGAATAGTTAATATACACAGGCAATTTTTCAGAACTGCAGGATATTTGTAAACCTCAATCTTTCAATGCAGGAATCCTGAAACTATAGCACTTGAGACCCAAACAAAATAATGTTGTCCATTTATGGGCTAGTTTAAATCCAAAATGTTATGCAAAGTTTTGCGTTTCTGCAGCAAGTTTACCACGAGGGATTCAGTTTCTAAATGTATCTTAGAGGTATAGAAAGGCACAGTGCAAGGGCACAGTGACTCCTACTTAAGTGTGGCTCTTATTCTAGAGAAAGCAGAGCAGATAAGCTGCTGTTTATGAAAATTCTGGTTCCTGGCAGTCTCACTTGCCCTGAAAAGAGTGATTTTTATTTTTTTTTTTAGATGAGGGAGTTTGAAATTCAGATAACTGAAGGGGTTTAGATATCATGCTGCTAAGTAGGAAATACCTAACTTGAAGAAACTTCCCCCATCACTCTCTCATCCTAATGTCTCTGAGCAAAGAGCAAAGGCAGACAGACATTTAGAGCATCCAGAAGATTAATTTAATATTTTTTTCTAATTGGATCTTACACACTTATCAGAATTCCTTGTCCTGATTAGGCAAACTGAATTAAATTGCAATGACATAATTATATAGTATTCTATTAATACAAAAAGAATTAATAATTCTCTATATTTCACAATGTCTATTATTACTGGTGGGTTTGTCTCTTATTCTGACCTTTGTCACAAATATTCTTTCTGTACAGGCCTTCTTTTCAGATTCAGCCCTACTATGGCATGAGTTAGAGATCCCCTAAGGTGAAATGACCAAAGTGTTTGGCAGCTCAACACAGAATCACTGAATTATCAGAGTTGGAAGGGACCTCTAGAGATCATGTAGCCCAACTCTCCACTAAAGCAGGATCACCCAGAGCACATTACACAGGACTACATTCAGGCAGGTTTTGAACACCTCAAGAGGAGAGGACTCCACAACATTCCTGGGCAGCCTGTGCCAGTGCTTGTCACCCTCCCAGCAAAGTTTTTTCATACGTTTAAATAGAACTTCCTATGTTCTATCTTGTGCCTGTTGCACCTCGTTCTGTCACTGGGAACTACTGAGAAGAGTCTGGCTCCATCTTTCTTGCACCCAACCTCTAGGTATTTTTAGACATTAATAAGGTCTCCTCAGCCTTCTCCAGGTTAAAGAGTCCCAGCTCTCTCAGCTTTTCCTTGTAAGAGAGATGCTCCAATCCCCCTAGTCATGCTTGTTGCCCTCTGCTGGACTCTCTCCAGCAGCTTTCTTTCTCTCTTGAGATGGGGAGCCCAAAACTGGACGGAGTATTCCAGCTGTGGCCTCACCAGGGCAGAGTAGAGGGGCAGAATGACCTCCCTCAACCTGCTGGCCACACTCCTGTTCATTCAGACCAGGATTCTATTTGCTTGGCCTTTACACAAATGTGAAAGAGAAAATCTCTTTCCCATCTTTGTGCTCAATAAATAATAAGTAACTGAATTTATAATCTTAAATGTTAAATAAATCTTAAATAACAGTATGTATACATAATATACACATGTATGTATTTCTCTCTGTTTCTGATACATGGCCTTCCTCTAGATGGGAAAACATACAGGGAGGCTGTAAAGTAGAAAAATAGACTTGCAATTTATTTCAAAACTCCCCATGCACTTGAGTTTCCAGAGTTTATATGGATTGGTATTATTGGCTTCAACATGTATTTTTTGTATCCTGAAAAAAACAAGCAAGTTATATTATTATTACTGATATTGCTAAATTAGCTCTTCCCTCAATTTGAGATTAAAAGTTTGCCTTCTTTCTGTGCTTCAAATTATCACCTTGGTTCCCTGCAGACTCTCACCACTTTTCCATCAGTAGGACTCTGTAGACAGCAAAATCTCTTTCAGAGTGAGGCAGGAAGAGTCAGTGTCACAGACAGTGTCAGGACAGTCAGCTTTACTAATCAGTCCACAATCACATATAAGAAAGCTCCAAAACACAGCTTTAATAAGCATAAGACGTATCTGAATAAACTTCACCTAAATATCTGGAATAAGTGCATAGGCCAACTAACTCCTCATCTGCCAGATGCAGCCAGAACCTTGAGTTGAGTGAAGCACTATTTAAATTTCTACCCAATGAAAACAAGATTCAAAGCCTTCAAGAGCTACTTTGATAATCCTAATGAACAAACTAGCAGAACACAACTGGCATGAGATTTTCTTCTCCATTGTGGAGTTTCACAGGGTGCAAACACACTATTAATCTTCAGCATGTGTTACACATGGAGCAGGACGTTGGTTGACACAAGCAAATAACAATCCTGGCATCACAACATAGAATAACAGAATCATAGGATGGTTTGGGTTGAAAGTGACCTTTAAGGTCATCTCATGCAAGCCCCCTGCAGTGAGCAGGGACATCTTCAAGTAGATCAAGCTCCTCAGAGCCCCATCCAATCTGACCTTGAATGTTTCCAGGGATTGGGCTTCTGTCACGTCTCTGAGCAACCTGTTCCTGTGTGTCACCACCATCATTGTAAAAAATTTTTTCCTTATATCTAATCTGAATCTACCCTCTTTAGTTTAAAACCACTCGTGCTGTTCCTGTTGCTGTAGACCCTACTGGAAAGTTTGTCCCCATCTTTCTTGTAATCCCCCTTTACAGTACTGAAATGCTAGAATAAATTCTCTCTGAATCTTTCTCTTCTCCAAGTTCAACAGTCCCAACTCTGTCAGCCTCTCTTCATAGGAGAGGTGTCCCATCCCTCTGATCATTTTTGTGGCCCTCCTCTGGACCTGCTCCAACTGGTTAAGTGGTTCCTGTGCTGAGGACTCCAGAGCTGGACACAGTATCCCAGTTGGAGTTCCACTGGAGCAGAGGGGGAGAATTACCCCTCTTGACTTGCTGGTCACCCTTTTGTTGTAGCCCAGGATACAGTTGGTTTTCAGGCCTGTGAGTACACATTGCCAGCTTACACCTCACTTTCCATCCACTTCTGAAGTTGTGGATCAGTGCACTTCTGCTGAAAGCAAAAGATTCATACACACGTCCTTTGATAGTTATGTTTCACTTTTTCTTTAGGACATTCAGTGCCAATAAGCTGCTTATAAGTATGAAAAATCACCACCATGGAAAGGTATATGGGCTGCAAAATACCATAGACAGTGGCCATTCTCAGGAATGCTTCTGTCTAGGTTTATAAATGTGAACTTAGAGGGGAAAGATGACTTAAGACGATATTAGCTCAGGCATTCAAGACCATATGGAGATAGGGCACATGAAGCTAGCATTGAACACACGCTTCTGCTACCCTAGACATCTGTTCATGAACCTGGACGGTCACTGTGCTTTCAATTTCTTGGTTAAAGTTACATAAAATAGCATTCTAACTCTCACAAATTCAAGTGACCTGTAACATGAATTGCATAATAGTAATCATTTGATTTGGGTTTAGATCTAATCCTGCTAAACTTGAAAATATTCACACTTTATAAAAACATAGCACTGACATTAAAAATCACAGAAAGGGGGCCAAAACAGAAGAACAAAGTTAGGATCGGTCTTTGAATTTCTTTTCACTTGGATGCAGGTAGCAGCTTCACAGGCTGTACAGACACAAGTACTTTAAGGAAATGAGACTCAGCAGAAAGAGGAGTTGGGTGCTGATCTTTGTCACACAAAGAGAAGGGTGACTGATGCAGACTGATGTTACATCCCACTTTGGATACTACATACCATGACTGCCTGGCTTTGTTGACTTCTTGAGCCCACTGTTAGTTTCTATGAGGATTGCAATTGTTCAGTAATTTGTTAGTTCTTATAACATTATATTATCCTGTTCTTTGTCAGAGTATTTGAAATATCACTTCCACCAATTGTAATTATATTTTCTGGAGGCATTAGTATAATTTGAAGAGCAGTGTGTTTGTCATGTCCCATCATCAGAACAAGAAGGCTCTATTCCATGCCCCAGTTGGATCAGTCCTTTTTAAATACCTAATTTTTATGGAATCCATCAAAAAGTGACTACTAAATATATCCTAAGCACCACTGTGGATCTGTGTTTTATAATCCTGTTGTTACATATCACTGAGGAAAAGTAATCCAACTTATTTACTTGTCTCAAATGGTGTCCATTTTCACGTGTTCATGAAAAGTAAGGGAAACCATGTGATTATGAGAACAGACATACAAACAGACTAAATAGTGATGGATTCACTGAGATGACAGTTAGTGACTAGCAACTTCCAGCTGGAAGTTACTGATAGTGAAATAGGAAGTTCCAAACAGCAGTTCTCTGAAGAGGTTTTACTTTATTGTTCTATAACATCCGGGTATAAGTATTTCTTACTTGCACAAAGTCAGCGCATCTTTAGTGATGAATTCCACGGGCATATAAATTTGTGTTCAAAAATCTCAAATAACAATAATAATTATATGATATTTTACATTTCCACAACAGTTTTCCTCATATCTCATTTACAAAACGGTGCAAAAGACCAATGATACTCCAAGATTTTTCAGCAGCTGCTGAATATCTATGTCCTTCAAGATATTTTATAAAATTTCATTTATTAAAGTTGTTAACAATTTCCAAATATGAAATCATTATTGTCCTCATTATCACACACTCTTGGCACTGCTCCTTAACATACAAACGTGATGTAATTTCTCCTTAGCTAAAACTTAAAATAAAATTTAATTGAAATTATATGAATTCAGAAATAGCAAAGTGGAGAAAAATAATGAAGTCAATAGAATTAACATGAAAGAAGACCTTTAAAGTCCTGTGGAAAAAAATTGATATAAAAATGTTTGTGCATAAAAATAAGCAACTTTAAACATTACTCAAACAAAAGCAAATAAATTGTTTCAATAATTTTCTGACATAAATAATTATGGTAATTCCAAAAATTGAATTTTCAAGAATTAAGTTTTATCATTATGTATGAGGTTACATTATTAAATCTAACAGGAAATCTACAGTTCGGATCTAACCCTGTAAAAAATCTTTATATCATTTAAATATAATTTGAAGGAGGGGAAGGACATCTTGCAAGTTACCACATTCAATTTCATCTTTAATTTAACTCTGAGCATTTTGCAGCATGAGCAGGACTCATGCACGTACAAGAAAAAGATAAATTTTATTAATTCAGTTTGGTTAAATAGTAGGAGTATTTCAAGTTTTTATCATGTTAGTAACTGTAAAGATAAACTAAAATTCCTGTTGGTGTTAATCATTGGTTGGACATCTTCTTTTAAGGACTCCACTATAAAGCACAAGAAGCTGCAGACCTAATCAAACGTGTAGTAACACGTTTCTCTGAAGAAACTACAGGCACTTCCACTGATTTACTCCTCAGAGGAGGGAGCCAGTATTTAGGTTCTGTCTTTTCTCAGGTATTCTTTTAAGAAAGAGTAACTTTCTTTCCAGCTTCCAAACAGCTCATGGGTTCTCTGATAAGGAACCCCAACATCATCCACTCTGAGATGATGCAAGAAAACACCCCAGAAGCATTTGGCACACATGTGGCAGTCAACCCAGTTGCCTGTGGGTCCTTAAATAGACTGGGAAACAGCTTCTGTTACTGTGGTACCAGCCTCACACTTATCTCCACTCAGTTCAAGACATCCTTCCTTGAGTGGGGTCACAAGCACCCAGATACAAGCAGCAGAAATTATGTTACCTCAAAGGTCATGCAACATCTATGCAAAAAGAACTTGAAAATTTCCCACACTGCAGTGGAGAGGTTTTGTTTTATCATAACTGTGTTAATGTCAATGGGCTGTCAGATGCTGTCAATTACACAATTTTTAAGTTATCCAACATGCATAAGGTAGATGACCATCCTTATCTTTATATGCTGGTCACATTGGCTGAGATCATGGTTTGCTATAACAGGTTTCATTAAATCCTGAGATACAGTAGCCAAGTATCTGGATCCCTTTAATTAAAGTTTATATGGCATCATATTTTATACAACAGAAATTTCAGCTGTCTTTACCAAAGTTCTGCAAGAAAGATAGCCTAACACTAGCAATTAAAACTGAAAAGAAGCCGCCCTTATTTGGAGTTGACAGTGGACTCTAAGAAAAAGCAGTCTGAGACACGCTGTTATTACTCAAAGTCATCACATTTCCCTGCCTTATTTGTGGAATTTTTTAAAAAATAGATATATAGCTCAGAAACTGAAGATTGAAGAAATTTAAAGTGAAAAAGAACATTGACATTTTCCTTTAGAAGTCTTATTTTAGAAGGAAAGCAAAATTTACTTGAATGACAGATTGCAATTTGTTTAAGTAAACATGTGAAAGGGTGATTTTTTTAACTTTATCAACACTTCCTGTTCATTTTATTCTATAAATCGTTCCTACTTCTCACCAGTTGAGTCTGATATCTAATTCATGTTTCTGTTGAGTGACGAATTGCCTGGTTTTGAAAGTATTTTCTTTTTTTTTATGTTTTCGCTCCTTTTTTCCTGGTTTCCCACATCTAATGTTAGACTTCTATCATAGTCCACTGACCCCTTTTATTTACATTCAAAACATCTATGGTGCAGCTAAAGGAATTGCATTTCTGAAAAGAAAATATTTCATGCTTAACAGGCATATTGCTTACACTTAGCCAATGGAAATGAAGAAGAGAAAACGTGCAAAGTAATCTGAAAGGTATTTCCACTTTTCCAACAAATTACTCACATGCTATACATTGTGAACTTCCAGTTTTAGCACTGTCACCATCGGTCTATATTATTATGAGAAAAAAGTAAAGTTTCCATTTATTATCTGTCTGTTTTCAAATCATGCAAATAGGAACATCTGCAGTAAAGTGTTGCTGAACTGGTTTGCAGTGGAACTGCATGTGGCTCTGCATCCATCAAACTGGCTCTGAAACTGGCTGCAAAACAGTCTGAACTTTTTTTTTTTTTTTAGTTTCCATTTATCTTGCAAAACTTTCAGCACTTCCTTTTTCAGATTAGACTGTGAAGAATGAGAAAGCTCCTCTCTCCTTTCTCCCATGGCCCACACTCAGGCTTTCAGCTATTGCTTAGGACTCTGAGTTAACAAGGAAGTTTGGAGGAGCTTGGTAAAATTAATAATATATATTAGATTCAAATGTATCCGAGATACACAGTGAAGAACTTTGTCTCAGATCAGCAAGGGTGTATTCCCATGCAATGACTGGGGGTCTAGGTCACTTTGGACAATTCCTGCCACCTGTCTTTGCTGTCTTGCTGCATTTTTGCCTGCCTTCCCTAGTACATGATAAATTCTTCAAGGCAAGCCCTATTTTTGGCCATGCATTTTTACCCGGGGGAATTCATCTTGCCCAAGTGTAGACACTTCAGAGGTAACCATCTGTGCCTGAGGTGGTCGTCTTACTGGAGTGAAATGTCCAGGAGGTGATTTGTTTGACCAGCTGTAGACGGCCAAATGGGGACTGTGCAGAGGTCTCCTGAGCTCCCATCTCACTTCATCCACTAAAGCCTTTGCAGCACATCCAGCCACACAGGGAGGTAAAGAATATGACACCACTTGTGCAAAGGCAGGCAACTGGATTAAACACCCTCTGAAGAAGAGAGGCTTTTAAACATCATGCGAAACTGGTGAAAATGGCATGTATTTCCTACAAAATGAGTAGTCTGAGACTTGAGAATCAGCTTGCCCTTAGCCTACTTAATTTTTTTTCCTGAAGGTAACACCAAACCAACAGGTTTTGAACACACCTCTGTAGTCTCTGCTAAGATGAAAAGATAATACATCCCAATGGGTATGGCTGCTTTATCAGTAAGGTTATTTTGCACTCGGCTGTGCCTGGTTTTGCAAGATCTCCTTTACTGAACCATGGTATAATTATAACCTGCAGGAAAGAGTTTGTTCAGTTCCCAGCTTTGTGCTGAGAGCAGCCTGCAGCCCTCTGCTGCTTCCCCTGCTTTCATGACTCAGCAGAATCTGTCCCACTGGAACAAGTCCAGTTCTAGGCAAATGCAACCACAACATTGCCCAGCCCAGACTGCCTATCAGCTAGATAGGCAACATAGTGATACTGTCCCAGAAAAACTCCAAAAGTAACAGAATGACTGTGAAACAAATCCTGGGCCTCTGCCCAATTGCTCAGCACTTGCTGCTCCAAGGTGGCTTTGTGGTGACACCACACTCCTGTGCTTTTGTGCTAAAAGGCTCCTCACAGCAATGTTCCCTTTCTCTTTTGTTGCAGGGAAAACAACTGCTAGTGAAAATCTTGTGCACTGGCAGCACAACCCTAAGAAGATGAAGCAGCTCAGAGTGATGGATTACAGCACAGCACACCAGGGAAAAGTCAGCCTTGTCCTTTACTGATCTGGTTTAGAAACTTCTAATCTGCACTTTTGTTTTCTTGAATACTTGTTCATTTACAGTTCTGCATGCCCTCACGCCCGCATTCATCCAACACTACCAGTTATCTTGGAGCAGAGTGCCTGTGTCTCTAGTAAGCAAGTGTTAATCCCCAAGGCTAATGGTCACCTATTTCTTATCCCACTTAGCAAAACTCTTGGGTATTCTTGGGGCTGGACACCATGCAGTCAGTCAGTATGAAGAGAAAACAATGGTTTCAAATCCAACCTTATTTTTTGTTTTGTTATTTTCCTTCCATACAATTGCATGTGAGTTCCAGAATACAAGTTTTGGTTTAAATTAGGGACTTGTGTCCTATTTATGTCTAAAACAGGTGGGTTGATCGCTCTGTGTTACATCTTGCTTTTCCACAATGACAACTGACTTAGCCCAGATGTCAGACTTTCAGAATGACCATGATAAGATGAGCTAACTAGGATCATATTTATAATATGACTTGGGATAAATAAATCTGGATTTTTAAAATTTACCTTGATTTAAAGTTAGGCATCTAAATTAATACTTAGTCCTGTCAGTTGCCACAGTAGTACCAGAACACCTTAGTGTATAGCTCTCCAAAATGCAGTTGCCCCCCTCGGCATTCAAGCGTCATACTGACTTTGATGTTAAATTATACATTAAGGATATTCTTGTGAGAACCACAAAAGTGACTCAAGAATGCCAGCCCCCACTGATCTTATTGTAGACCATGGTCTTAAATCACTTTTAGGCTTTGAAATTTCATCTACATTTTGGACATCCAAATCTGAGAGATTTATCCATGACCGTGGAGGCAAAAAGACCAAGTATGATTAAATTCTTTAGATACGAAATAGTATTTATAGGTCTGAGGAACAGAGGGGCATTATTGTTGGAATTTTTTCTCTGGATCATTGTTTTTTATTTTCTTTTCCCTTGGGGATAAATTGCCTATATTTAGAATCAAGTTTTTATGGTGGAGAGTATAACTGTGAATGAATATAGCTGTCTAAACATCCATAGACATGGACATAACATCTGTACACACATCACTGTTAGAGTCCCCACAAAGGTTTCTAAAAAACCTTTCACAATTAAATAAAAAATGAAGAGGAAGGGGAAACCTGCAAAATGGAGATGTGTGATGTGATGTAAATATTACTTGAATACAGTCTTGCTCTGAATTTGTCAGTAAAACTTCCACAAGAGAAGCTTTGTGTAAATAATCATTAAAGGGCATATACTGTTTTATGCAGTACAACAAATTTAATTTTATAAAACAGGGAAATGAAATCTTCTTGTTTCCTCGGATATTAAGTTAATGGTCTAACTTCAACCCAGTTATCTGTGGTGCCATTCAATGGCTATAGAAGTACAATAGTTTAATTGTAATGTTGTCCAAAACCATATGGCATTGAAAATACCTTTTTAAGCAACCAGTTCCCGCCACAAAAATGTACTGCAAGTTCAATGGCAGTAAATATTCAAGCATTAAAATCGATTATGAGTGACTGCACAATTAAGCACTGTTGAGCAGTCACTGCTCTTGCACACCCCCGCCGGGAAGCCGGGTGCCAACCACCGGGATGAGGTTGACTGCTCGGGCTCTCCCCTGGGCTGTCTCCACTGCTGAGAGGCCCTGCGCCCGCTCCCATGGGCTCTGAACCCCTGATAGACTCTACAAGCCGGTTGTCCCCACTGCTAAAAAGCAGAATGATCCCTGGAGGCAGGTACTTGCCTGTCCCTGTACTCACCCCCGCTCCTTACCCATAGTGTGGGTGGCAGACGGGACCAGCCGGCTGGAGACAAGTAATGCTGAGGGAAGCAAGCACCCGGGGTTTTTACAGATCCTGCTTCCCTTCCCATGAAGGGTGGTGTCAAGGTTTGACTCTTAAGGAACTACTAGAAATTTGGTACTATATTTAACTTTCGATGGCTGTTAAAGACAATTGCTCACAGCAAAGTTTGCGTCACACCACCTTCCCCTCACAAGCAAAATGTATTTTTTTGTAAGTGAGGTGGAAATTTTAGCTATTACTTTAACAGCCTTAAAATTCACAGAAATATATAAAAAATCTGCCCTAAAAGCTATAGCATAATAATATTCCATGTACTGAGACAAAATTAATACGAGATGAGATGGCTCTTTCATCACAGCAGGGAGACTCAGGAAAAGAAGCCCTGAATATGGATCAAGGGTTTTGGGCATTTAAAAGGGCAGCTCAGGTGTATGTGGTGTTGAAGACATGTTTATCTTGGATTGAGATTAAAAAGTTCTGTAATTGGAATAGGCTCTTGTAATGCAGTAATTTTGTCCAAATTATGAATAACTTGAAATCATGCTAAGTCCCTTAAGCCTTATTTTTTCCCCTTTAAATAGTACCTATATGCTTAAGCCTTGAGGGAAGCAATTTTGTTTCTTTTAATCCCAGTTTTTTTAACTGCTGTAACTTCTATGGAAATATTTGAATCTTCAAATTCAAATATTTTCAAAGATGGGAGTAATATCTCTGAGTCCTATTCAGGAACCACCCATTTTCTCTCACACCATATTATTCTCCATGTAACCTTAGAGTAAAGAATTCATCTAAGCCTTAATGAGAAGCAAGAATAGAGGTACACAGGCAATGAGAGTTGAGCTACGTCATAGTATTTTTCCATTTTAATTACTCTTTACTTGAAAGATGCTAGAACACTTTGAAAGTCTCACACAAAAAAAAGTTTTGGTGCATTGCTCAAAACTAAAAGCAAGGGGGCTGAAGCTCAAGCATCAGCTCACAAGTTTTACAGAAATACTGAAAGAAGTTAATGGTGCCTCTGATCTCAGCAACCAAGAAAATTGCCTGCTATAGTAAACCATACAAGGTGGAAAACATCAGAGTTCAAACACTGTCCACTTCAGGCATTGAAACAGAGGTGCTTTCCTTTCTCACAAAGCTTCTGAAGGTGCCATTGCTATTCTCACAGCGTTGCAAAACAAAAGAACTCCTAAAATTCATGGGACCTGCTGTTTCTCTCATCTAAGCTCTGCTCTAGACAGGGCCAGACCCACTCCCCAGGGGAAACTTGAGAAGCTGAGATGGATTCAAAGCTTGACAAACAAGACAGCCTTCACAGATATTTTTTTTTTTTTTTTTTTTTTTTTTTTTTTTTTTTTTTTTCTTGTTTAGAACTCCAGACAGATACATTTCTGGTAAGTATTATAAAAAACATCATGGAGGGGGTCAGTGTGGCAAAGGTGACAACAATGGAAAGCCTGGCCTTAGGGGAGAGAGAGATATGGACTAGTCACTGTCTTCTTGGTTGGCCAATGGTACATTAGCAGATGAAATATATAAAGCATTCTCCTAGCTTATTCCCTTTTGTTTGTGGCTTCTACCTCACTGATTTCCATGAGAAATGGCTGGTCAAGACTCTTTGTTCAGCATCCTTTTGCCCCCTAGCATCCTCCTACCCTTTTCCCTGAGATGATTCCTTGTTCTTTTGTT
This sequence comes from Florisuga fusca, assembly GCA_038090715.1. Taxonomy (NCBI): domain Eukaryota; kingdom Metazoa; phylum Chordata; class Aves; order Apodiformes; family Trochilidae; genus Florisuga; species Florisuga fusca. Next base: position 70,935 of record JAAWXA010000155.1, read on the forward strand.
TAAGGAATGTACTCTGGGAGACAGTACAAAAACTACTGGTAAGAGGTCAGCTCCATCCCCTCCCCAAGGTATGAACATTTCCTTTATTCACTGCTAGAGAATCAAATAAATTAAAATCCTATTATTGTAATACTACCCTGCTACATAAAATTTTCACCAAAGAATCTAAAAAGTCTTTGTCATGGTAAATATTGGGGTTTTTTAGATACTTGCAAGTAAAGTAGGTATACTTTTATACACTGTTTAAGAACAAAAACCAGAAGCAGAGATTTCAGTCCCCATGTCCTAATTATTGACATCCTTTCCTTCTCCCTTTCTAGCACCTAATTTTTTTTGAATTACTATTTTCCCTCACAGATCCATTTATCCCAAATTTTACTAGTAGTCCTAGTAAGGCACTGGGCAATGGAAAACAGGCTGAATGAAACCATACCAAATTAAGATCATGTCTAAGAGTCTGGATTTAGCTAGGTTTAAAGCCTTTGAGATACTCAAGCACACAGTATCAGTCAAATGAAGACCCTACTTTAGAAAGCATGCGTTTTTTAATCAAAGATACATAAGATTATGCTGAAATGCTTTTTTCTTTTTCAGGGAACAGTGACTTGAACGGAAGCTCAGCACTTCCTTGACTGCAGGCCAGCATGGACCCAGCCCCTGGGTCCCTTCCTATGGGAACTCCAGGCAGAGAGACCTCTTTTCAAAGGAGGTCATCCTTTGAAACAGGAACTGACTTTCAGCAAACAAGACTCCCCTCTCCTTTGCAGCCTTCATGCACTTTCTATTAGGAAGCAACGCAAAGGGGTGTATTCTAATTCTCATCTGCTAAACGTCCTTAAAAGCCTGAAGTTGTTTCTGTTCTCACTAAAAGACAGGAACTGAGCACACTTGAGAGACAGGACTGTCCCTCAGCTCTTCTTCCTCTGCCTTTCCCATATATGGGTAGTTCTGCTGTCAAACTGAATCCATTTTTACTGTAGAAGAGTAATTTTGATTACCAGGCGTAGAAAGTGTGAACTACCTGTGTGTTTCTGGGCAACTTTATGTGGGATAACAAGGTCTAAGCAACTTCCCAGGTGTACTCAGCTTGCTGCTGTTTCTCTGGAGAGGAGAGAGTGTGGATATCAGGGCCAGAGGCGCATTTGCCTGCAGGAGAGGGGGAAGGAGTGGGGAATAAGAGTCTACCATTGTCATTTGCAAGAGAGAGGAAAAAAGCTGGGGGTGCCTGCTGGAAAGGGTGATCTCAAGGGAGTCCATATCCCAGCCTAGGATCCAGACTTGCATCTAGCTGCTACAGTCAGGAGGCATGCCCTGAATAAAGACAGGCTTTCTTTCCACATCAAGGGGAGCTGTTTAGATAAGCCCCACATCATAAATGCATTGTGATACCCAAAGTGAGAATAGCAGTTGTCCTTGCAAGAGCAGCTGCTCTTTTATGGAGGTTGATAGGTGAGAAAATGGAAAAGTTTTACATTTCATTTAAAATTGAGCCACAGTGCTCTCTAAATCAATATCGGTGCCCTCAAATCTCAGACCAAAAAATACCTGTCAAAGAAAGAGAATGACTGCTCTTATCATTCTAGCCATCAAAGTTATTTTGATCAAGCCTGTGTGTATTTTTAATAACGATTTTCATTCTCTTCCAAAGTCTTGTTATTCACTTGAAAGTAAAATTATACAAAAAGAGAAGCAACTTTCTGAAAAAAAATATGAGAACCTCTGGGACAAGACTAACCTGTATTTTATCAGCTCAGGACCTTGAGTTATATGAGATAGAAGGCACAGTGAGCATGGCTTTTCACTATGTAAATATTTTTTAGATATTTTAACGACATATAACAATGACAAGACTAAAATAAATAGCAGTTTTCTAAGTGTTTGCCATCTTCAACATTCAGTATTCTAAAGATCATACATTTATGACATCAATATCCCAATGTGAACAGATAGAAAATACTTCCTCAGTGCTATAAAAGCTTAAGAACTAGAATTTTAACTCAAGAAAGTGACAACCCGGAAATTCTCTCGAAGTATTTTATATATTTCCTAAGTCATGCTGAGATTTGCCTAAGGAACCTCTACTACAACCAGATGGATTCAGGGAGGGGTAAAAGCAAAAATTCTGACTAGCAGCTTTGTCACACCAGGCTTTTAGCACTGTTCGCATTGCTAAGTACTGTCCTACTACAAATTTCTAATTGTTTTTGAAAAATTCTGGGAACTGTGACTTGGAATTTATCAAAAACAACTATTCAGTTTAGAGTATTTGGTAATAAGATTTTTCCAAACCAAGATACTACTGACCATATCATGGACAACGTTATGGATAAGGCATGTGTTCGGGTGGATGAATCTACATTATGGAAGATAGCAAGAAATACTACATACAGATCAGTGACAACATTATTTTAAGTAGTATGGGTACATTTAAAGAAGGGGAGGCTACTGGTCATGCATCATATTTATACCTGCATATATATGCTGCTAAATCATACTTTTCTTTTAATATTCCGTACATAATTGTTATTGTCAAAAATGTGACTGATTAAAATGAAATATCACAAGTTAAATTAGAAAATTTGAATCTAAGTTTAATATAATGCAAGATTCTACTTTATGATTTCATAATTACAATATACAGTCCTCTTAAAATGAAATTCTGCACCAATTGCATTCAAGCTATTTCAAAAAGACAGTGACATAGTAGAGATCAGCATCTGACTTGTAATACTAAGGCATCCAATAGTTGCACCAGCAGCTTCCCCCTAACAGACTTGTCAGAGGTACTGGAAAGTTGTTTTGTTGTTGTTCATAAAATATGGAGCACAATTTGCTGATTTAAACATTTACAGAATTTTGCATATATACCATGAGCCCAAATTCAAAATATCTCTTAACTCACGAGATAAATAATATTGTATCCTTTTGTGCTCACAGACATTCTTTAAAATTTAAATTGCTTCTGATGCTAACCAACTACTAGAACAAAAGGGCTTAAGTGCAAATGCATTTTAATTTAATTTGACCATTATAAAATGATAAACAACGTATGTCAAAGCCCTTAAATGATGACCAAGTGAAAGAGCAGAACAAAAATGCACATCATTCACTCATTGAATATAACTGCTCTAATATTCTGCTGCTTCTTTTTTATGAAAAGTTATTCTAATTAATTAAATACATTAATTAATTAATCAACATCTTGCAACAACATTTACACTAGAAACAAAACAGAACAGTGGAGAAGCCATTTCTGATTTTGAAAAAAAGCCCTCAATCTCTCTAGTAAAATTTTGCAGATCAGAAAGATATTTTTATGGATTAAAAGTAATTAAGTTTCTTTTTACTGCAATGCCTCCAAAATGGGGGTGGGGGGGGGGAAAGCATCTAAACTGTCTCCATTAGTATGCAAATAATGTCATGTACATGTGACACATGATGTCAAGAAATCTATTTCATTTCTTACAGCTGAAGGAACAGAATATAGGTGCTACTGCTATAACAGGGTTTGAAGAGGAGTTATACATACCTGCCCATACCAACTGTATTCCAGCATTGTAACCTCAGTGAACACCAAGTCTTAGAAAACTCAGAGGAAATTCGTGAATACCAACCGTTTCATGTAAGACAAAGCCTATGACTATGCTGCTACTTTCCCTTTCAAGGGAGTGTGCTACAGTCTACAACTTTTTACTTAACCACCAGCACTGTTACAATCATAGCTTTGTTGAAGTGTTGTGCTCTTGCAGCTAAAACCTGTTGATAATGAACCTGAACCCATTATTTTGAGTCAATGAATTGAAAGAAATAGGGCAAAGAATGAAAGCCACAGGGCCAATTACCAGCATTCTTTGATGTATTACTTGCTAGCACCCACCAAATCACTTTGTGTCTTTGTCTTGATCCCCTCTGTT
>JAAWXA010000156.1:0-81783 GCA_038090715.1 Florisuga fusca
GCCTAGTGTCATCTGCAAATTTGCTGATGATGTACTCAATCCCCTCATCTAACTCATCAATAAAGATATTAAACAGAACTGGGCCCAACACTGATCCCTGGGGGACACCACTAGTGACCGGCCGCCAACTGGATCAGCCCCGTTCAGCACCACTCTCTGGGCCCGGCCCTCCAGCCAGTTCCTAACCCAGCACAGGGTGCTCCTGTCCAAGCTGTGGGCTGACAGCTTTTTCAGGAGAATGCTGTGGGAGACGGTGTCAAAGCCCTTGCTGAAGTCCAGGTAGACCACATCCACCGCCTTCCCCTCATCCACCAGGTGGGTCACCCGATCATAAAGAAGATCAGGTTGGTCAGGCAGGACCTGCCCTTCCTAAACCCGTGCTGGCTGGGTCTGATCGCTTGCCCATCCTGCAGGTGCTGTGTGATTGCACTGAGGATGATCTGTTCCGTAACCCTGCCAGGCACTGAGGTCAGGCTGACAGGCCTGTAGTTTCCCAGGTCCTCCTTCCGGCCCTTTTTGTGGATTGGCGTGACATTCGCCAACTTCCAACCATCTGGGATGTCCCCAGTGAGCCAGGACTGTTGGTAGATGATAGAGAGAGGCTTGGCGAGTTCTTCTGCCAGCTCCCTCATCACCCTTGGGTATATCTCATCTGGTCCCATAGACTTGTGGGGATCCAAGCAGCTCAGTAGGTCACTGACTGTTTCCTTCTGGATTACAGGGGGGCTGTTCAGATTCTTGTCCCTTTCTACAATCTCCAGAACCCTGCTGTCCTCAGGACAACCTGTCTTACTGTTGAAAACTGAGGCAAAGAAGGTGTTAATTACCTCAGCCTTTTCTTCATCTTTGATAACTACATTCCTGCCCACATCCAGTAAAGAATGGAAGTTTTTCTTGCCCTTCCTTTTGCTACTGATGTATCTGTAGAAGGACTTTTTGTTATCCTTCACAGAGGTGGCAAGATTCAGTTCAATTTGTGCCTTTGTCTCTCTAATTTTCTTTCTACATGACCTAACTATATTCCTAAGTTCTTCCTGAGTAGTTAGCCCTTTTTTCCATAATTGGTAGGCCCTCTTCTTAACCCTAATTTCTTTCAAAGTCTCCCTGTTCAGCCAGACCAGTCATCTTCCCCACCGGCTCGCCTTTCGGCACACTGGGACAGCCTGCTCCTGTGCTTTCAAAACTTGTTCCTTGAAGTATGTCCATCCCTCCTGGACCCCTTTGTTTTCAAGGGCTGTTTTCTAGGGTACACTGTGAACTAGTCTTCTGAATAGGCCAAAATCTGCCCTCCATACATGCTGTGAGTTTGTGCAGATGTCTTAAGAAACTATAGCATTTTTTCCCCACTTGTTGCCTTCCCTAATTATTGTTAGTTATGTTTCTTCTGTGTAAGTTCTTTGGTGCCTTGAAGGTAGTTGCACTTCCTTGATGACTTCATACTGAGTTCCTTTCTCTGTCTTTAGTGATGTTACCAGATAGCCTCATGAACTGGAATCTCTATTGCTAATGACTGAAAACAAATTCATGATCCAGTTTTCAAGTGTAACACTGCGTGTTCCCCACAGAAAGTGACACCTCCTTAGACCAGATAACAACAGGGAGCCAAAATACTGGCTTTAAAGATAACAGAATTATAGAATATAGTGGTTGGAAGGGATTTCATATCAAATGGTCTAACCTGGTTAACAAAGCAGGGTTCATACAGTAATGCTAGATAGCAAGGTTGGACAGAAGAAACTTATGGTTTTTCAACCTTCTATGTCAAGAATAAAATTAAGATGGAAAGGAATCCAGTAATGTAGAAAATAGAAATTTGCTGTCAGTTTATGAGAAGAAAGTTCCTTTGCATAATATACTAATTTATGTTATGCTTCAAATCATGTGCCACCTGCAATAACACTTACAGGGAACCTCATGACACTTTACCTCAGGCAAGTGGTTTGTGGTTAAGTACGTGTCAGTTTGTATTTGTGTGAAAGGCTATGAACTAGCTAGCTAACCACATTTAATATGTATTTAACACAGTTAACAATCTTTCTGGTCTGCAAACAAATTATTTCAGCACTTCTCAATGTGCAACACATATAAATCTAGTTTGTAGAAATGTAAAAGGTTTGAGAACAATTTCAGAACATGTTTTCCTTGAAATGCAGAGTTAAAACAGATGTGTTTCTTTTCCTGAAGCCCTATGAATTATTGAGTAACACTGCAGTTCACTACAGAGAGAATGGTTTTGAGATTTTGCAAATGACAATTTCATACTGAGTTTACTTTGCATTTGTTTTCTCAGTAATTTCAACTATTATTTTATGACCAATACCTGAACAATTGCTTTCATTTTATCCAGATGAATGCTTAATCTGATCTAGAGAATTTAACTAAAAGCAGCTTGTATGCACTGTTTTATATTTCTAATATCTTTGTGTCCTCATGTCTTAGATGTTGCAGCTTCTGAGTTTATTGAGGAAATGCTTCTGAAGGCTGAACTTGTTTGGGAGGAAAAAATGAAAGACCCTATAGCTGTTTCTACTTTATCCCAAGAAGAGCCATATGAAGAGATCATCTATGATCTGCCCACAATTTCCAATAAACTGTAAGTTTTTCTGTTGTTAGGAGTAACCCACTGAAGTTACTGTATTTGTCAGTCAGGGAATCCTGTCTTTGTGTACTCTGAGATATTCAAAATCCATCTGGACATGGACCTGGGCAACTGGCTTCATGTGTCCCTGCTTGAGAAGAGGGGTTGGACAAGGTGCCCTCTAGAGGTCTCTTCCAACATTAACCATTCTGTCATTCTAGGATTCTGTGCACTTTGGTGGGTCAAGTAACTCTTTCATTTTTTAAATTTACTGAAATATCTTTTGTATTTGTCTCTCTAGTATCTGTTTTCAACCTTAATTCTATAAATATAGGCTGTGAGTAATAAAACAGATCGTTACAATTGCCAGTAAAATCATCTGGAGTTGCCCAAGAAGAATTATTAGATGTTAGGACTGCTGACCCAAACCTTTTATTAATACCTTTTATTAAGGTATGTAGGAATAACATAGTAAAATTATCATTGCTTATGAGAGAAGCAGAGACAAGTCCTGAAAGTAAATATAATGTGTAGTCACAGAAAAAATGATACAGCAATTACAAAATTGTAGTTAGATTCCTACTGCTTAAAAAGGAGAGGGGAAAAAAAAGGAAACTAACATTTCTTAGCTTAGGGAAAACCCCTTTCTTCCTCCATTCATAAGCTCACCTTCACTCTGAGCATCTCTTTCCCCTTGTTATTGCTGCAAGTTACACTTAATCCCTTCATTGAGGGAGGTAAGGTTCAACAGAGCAGGTTGCAGTTATTTCTGACGCTCCTTCCTGCTTGCTCTTTTCCTATGCTTTGGCATGGGTCCTCCAGAAGCTGCATACTTTCAGGGGTGTATCTTTTCCAGCAGAGCTCCTTCAAGGGCCACGGTACCTTTAGGGAAAGATCTGTTCTGGTGTGGACCTACCCCTGGACTGTAGTCCTGCCAAGGATGCAGCTCTGTCAGCGTGGCTTCTCCTTGTGCCATACAGGAAAAGGGCAAAAAGGAGTCAGAGGTCAAGAGAAGCAACCAAAGTCGCTTCAGGAGATGGAGGTGCCTGCTCTGCCATGGAGCACCTCCTTGTTCTCTTGCCTTGCTGGTCTGTCCTTTGTTTTTCAGTATTTTTGTTCCCTCTTCCTCTCTCCATGTGACATTTTCTTCCCTTTATCAACCATTTTCACAGAGGTGTTGCCATCTTGGCCAATGGGCTCAGCTGTATCATAAGGTGGGTCCATTGTGGAGCTGGCTGAATCCAGCTGTGTCCAGCGTGCGGCAGCATGTTACCTCTTTCCACAGGGACCCCTCTGCAGCCCCTCTGCTACCAAAACATAGCAGCTTGTGCCCAATACAGAAATTTGCAGGAAATACACTTGGCACATTGAACTCTGTACATTTTATCAACATTTCATTACTAGAATTTACAAATGTGTTTGTGATGCAACATTAATTTATGCGTTGACATCTTATCTAAATATTTCTTACTGTTTTGATGAATTTTTTATCATGTGTCAATAAAATGGTGGAACCTGGCCCATGAAAATGGGTAGCAGCAGAGACTGAAGAGTGAAGAGCTGGTGCTGCATTGGAGACCATAGTGTCGTATAATCAGTGTTTTTACCATTACGAATATCTTTGAAGGGTGCAAAGTACATTGGCTAGAGGACAGAATTTTGCTAATGTTGTGAGGTTGGGGTTTTCTTAAAGGTTGATCAATGCAGCAAACCTAAGGTCTATGCTGGAAAGTTCTGCCAGTTTTAATTTTAACAGTACAATCAGAAGAAATTATGCTACTCCACTGGCAAAAATCACCTTCACCAGAATATATTAATTGACATAGCTTAGAGTTTAGGAAAATAAATTGTCTGTATCTGTTTGGAGGTCACTTCAGGCTTGAGATGCATGTTCAGTGATCACCACTGCACTTCTAGTTTAGTACATGTACTTTTAGAACTTGGCTTGGTGAAATAGTGCAGTCATCTGTGTAGAAAGAAATACTAAAAAATTAGGAACTTATTCTAAAAGGAACGCTAACTTTGATGACATCATATATTTTCTTATACATGTTTAAGTAAATGTATTTAAAAGTTAATGGATATGTTTCAAAATCAGCAGGATGTGAATCAAAATATGCATAAATGTTCACAAAAACATAGCAGAAAAGAGATCACAATTTTCTTCTTACACAGCATTTCCCTTTAAACATTTATATAAGAAATTACATTTCAGTTATTCTAGTGGTTTCAAATGCTCTTCTAGTGTTTAATCCATTCTGAAGTTTTTGCTATGAAGTGGGTTTATTTTTACTAAAATTTTAGAGATTATACATCTTACAGATAGTAACTGGCATATAGATAGTTTGAAGGATCTCAGAATTGCCTGTGGAAGGATTACCATAGCAGAAGTTCTCTCCAACTAAAGCTATAAACTCAAAGAGCCCCTGAAAATGTCATTGCAGAATCTACTTGGCTATAATGCTTTTATAACATCTTTCTACCAGTTTATAAGCTACTGTACTGATTCAAATATTGATGATAAACCAGCCAATTATTTGATTGTCAGCTCCCTGATTTCTTTTTTTCTTAAAAAACAAGAATGTGCTAGAACCTGGTAACTTACAGAAAACTATTCCACTTGATCTTAAAAAAACCCCAACAAACTACACAAAAAAAATCAAATTAAATCCATGCATGATGGCTTATACACCTAAAAATTAAAATTACTATTACCTCATATAGCATGCAAGATTTTTTCCCAATTAGGTGTGCCAATAGTAACAGTCCTACCTTGTTCAATTAAGATTACCCTAGATACCTCTCCTTCCTCTCTACTATGCAACATTATTTTGGTTTGAGTCTCCCTTTGTGACTAATTATCTATGAATTATCCATTAATTTTCTTTAAAGAAGACAGCTCATGCTAATCTACTTGCTTACATTAACATAAAATCTCTTGTGATGTCTTCTAGTTCAATTTCCAGTGGCATTGCTGGTCTTCATCTCATGACTAACAGAAATATATATGAATGTTTATAGAAACATGTTTGTTTTTTTTTTTTTAAAGCTACTATTTTCTTGAAAAAAAATATTTCAGTTCATTTGTTTTCCAGTGTCTTCCTGAATCTGAGTCATGCTTAATTCTTGTAGTTATTTTAATATTTTACCTTTCTTGCGATCGTTCATTTTGTTGTAATATAAATTATATGGCAGCATTTCCATCAAGTCAAGTCATGTTAGTATCTCAAAAATGCATGTATTTTCTAGACTATTCTCCTGTACCTTGGCACATGGAGCACACCTGTTAAGTCATGTTATTATTGTCATCTTAATTTCAAAATGCATCTGTAGAAACAGTAGGCACCATTTTTTTTCATGCTTTGCTGCGATTTACAACCTGCTTCTCTTTTGTTACACCTGAAATATTTATTTGGTTGTGAGATGTTTACAGCTGAGTTTTAAGAACTCTTTCTAATGTGTGTTGTATTGTTGATACAAAAGTGGTACAATTAGATGGGTAAGGTTCAACATCACAGTAAAACAATCCTGGATCTTCACAATTTAAGAGAAATCACACATGAATAATAATAAGCTGTAAGTGACAGTGCTTCAGGTTTTAGTATTTTAATTTATTTTACTTAACCTTTTCTTTAAATCTTCCTTCTCTTTGTCTCTGATTAAATCTTAATAATTCAGACCAAAGGAATTTAATCACTTTTTGACAATGCAAAAAGACTACTCAAAGAGAAAGCTTCATATTTGATAGTGTTTTGTTCAATTCTGACTCTGGGAAAAATGTGCATTAGTACTTGTGGGTGTCACAGCTGTTTCATTTCCTCTACAATGTAGTCACTGATATCTCCTATTCTGTGACAACTAATCGCTAGGTACAAGAAAATAGTTAATGGAATTCCTCTTCTGCAAAAAAAATCAAGAAAAAAGGCAAAACCAGTTAGCTCTTGTCTCTTTTGTCCACGTGACATTTGCTAAGCAAACTAAGGGCAAATTTATCTTAGTTAAATCAAAGCAGTAAATATAAATTTTTATTTTCACTAATATTTCTCTAGACATTCTACATTAAAATGTCTGCTTCAAGACATTTCTAGAAAGGAGATTATTGATATTTTTTTACAAAATGTTGAAACTAATAATTTCCATGATTGCAGACTGAGGGTTTCACCAAAACAAAGGATTTGTTCATGTATCTTTTTTCAATGGCCAACGACCTTGATGTTTTTTCCAATGAATTATTCTTAGAAGGTGCTTTGCCTCTGCTTAGGACTCTACCTTTCTTAAACCATGTCTTCATTTTACTTCTGTTTCCAACAGCAGTTCTTAGCCTGGATCAAAATTGGTGTTAGCTATGGGTCCTCCTTCATTTCATCTGAATAAACTGTTGTATGATCCTCGCTTTATTATAATCAGTGCTCAAACTCAAGTAACTCAGAGAAAAAATGAAATGTTTTTTAACTGAGTTTGACATCTGGGCTTTATCCCACAGTGGAATGCATTATTCCCATATTCCTACATTGAGTCCACATTTCCTTTCAGAGAAATTATGCACACATTTTGGCAAGGAGCTGCTGTACACTCCATGAGATTGTCTCATTTGCACTGTCAGAGCCCAGACAATTATTTTTTAAGATGTTTCTATTCTCAGTTTCTGGGACTGTTTCCTCACTAATTCCTCTGGATATACAACACTGCCAAAGTCAGCCAAGATTTTGGCACTGCTGTTTTTCAGGAGTGTGATGTGGTCTGAAGTGTCAATAGGGAAAACATCTCCATGTGTGTAAGAATAGGTTTAACTTATGTGTGAATGAAGAATATTGTGTGTCATTACAGTAATTTCAGTCTTCTGTTTGCTTGGGTTTTGTTTATTTATTTATTTTTTTAGCAGATCACAAATTCAAAGCAGCTTTTACTTATAAAATATGTATTGTGTATTATCTGATTAAAAGTAAGCTAAAAAGTTGTGGAATTTAATTTTAACTGCAACTGTAATATCTGTATTGATTTATATTAAAACAGTACTGCGTAGGTTAATTGTATACTTTAAATTCAGTTTTCGAATTGGCTATTGATTTGCCAGCCTAGTGCTGTCAAAAGCACTTCCACACAAACCCTCTTTGGCTTGCTCAGTTCTGTTTCAGAAAAGATATGCATAAAGGTGATTTTTAAATCAAAGTGGTTTTCTCTCTGTCTTTGACACAGACAATTTATGTGAATGCTTTATTTCTCTCCAATTTATTTTTCATACTTTCACCAGGAGCTCCTGTCTCAGCCACAGTTTGTATCTTAGTTCTACATTTGTGCCACCCATATCTGGCAATCTTTTCTTTGAGATATTCAAGAGGAGTCTAATTGCTTTATTGATTCCCTTTGTAGGAATCCCCTGGCTTTACCTATTGCAAAGCAAGACAGTTTGCTGGAGAAAGACACCATGTTTAAAGATGCAGTTAAAGGTTTATGTAAGCAGCAATCTCAAGACAGTGCAACTGATAACATCACAGTGAACACTACAACCAAACTTGAACAGGTAATGGCATGCAGTTTCTTGAAATCTTTGTTAGTGTTTAGGTCTGGAAATGGTAAACTTAATGACACTGAAGATCATAGTTAATTTTTTCCCTTCACCACATATTAATATTATTTGCATTGTGGAGCCTTCTCCATCACTCCCTGCAATTTGTCCTCCCCTGCAAAGAGTTCCCTCTGCAAACTGTACAGCTGCATCCTAGCAGCTACTGGTTGCTGGTCAGGAGAGGTGGCAAGTGGAGGTCTCAGAGCTCCTCAAACTGTATTCATGTCTCTAACTGTGTCTTACAAAGGAAAGAAACACAACCTTTGAGGTTGCAAAAAGAAAGAAAAAGAAAGTCTAAGAATATTAAGTTGGGAAATAAGTGACTGTAATTTAAAGGTACAAATTGCCAGATTTACAGCTGCAGTGTTCAGTCTCTTTCTTGTGCTAATGCATTAGGATACAGGCACTGGTTATTTGGGAACCCTTCACAGTTTTCTCCACAGGGTCACAATCTCACCCAGTGTATAGGGTGAATGCAAAAGGAGGTAATTACCTGTTGCTTGTAAATCTGGCATGTCCCAATTTTGAATGCATAGAATTTAAAAGCTTGGATTGGTTGTGGTTTTGGGTTTTGTTTTGTTTTTCATACAAGAGGTTTTATTTTTTCTTATATGCATTTTGGAAACACATATCCCAGAAGCTTTTTAGCCATTTAAGGAAAAAACTACTTTAGAATCAGGGGCAGAGGGTGGAATTTCCATCTAAAATAATTTACTGTGAGTTTGAATCATAGCAAAAGAGCAAGATATTGGTTCCATTTTAAAAATGTTCATTTGAAAAAACCTGCCAACTACCTTGGCAGAATCATGCATATTCCACTGTGGGGTTTTTTTGTTTGTTTGTTTGCTTTTTGTTTGTTGTGGGTTTTTTGAACACATTTCAAAGGAATGTGTTAATTATATGAGATCAGTCAGTGAGTTCTTGTGTCAGTCATTCTATTCCATATCTAAAAGTTCTCAGCTTTGGCATCCCATAGAACACTCATTTCCTTATTCAGTCAGAAGAGGCCACAAAATATTTTGCTCTTGGCTTACATCTGATTTTGATGTCATACAATTTCTGGTCTTTCTGACTGTGTAGCAATGTGATGGAAACACAGTCAATCAAAAAAATAAGCACTTCTGGTCTGCAAAGTAAATGCTTGTAACCCTATAAGGAGGATCACTGTAAAAAAAGAGAGGGATGTGTTTAGATTAGGGTCTTGCTGAGATTATCACTTCCTTCTAGACATTCTACAGGAATGTAGACAAGAACATATATATGTATTTCCTTTTGTTTAACTCTGTTTTGGTGCAAATTATTAAAGTTTTCATTATCTCTAGACTAACCTTTTGCTTTACAGTTTGTGGTGTAAAACATATGCAGAAACTGATTAGAAGAAGAGCAGCTAATCTATGTAAGAAAGAAGAAGCAGAGCTTTTCATGCTAGTAGGTTTCTCTTCCATCATGATCTAGGATCACTTCAGCCTCCCAGGGCAGATTTTTAAAACTCTGTTCCTTCCCCTGTTCACCATACTTCAGTGCAACTTCCCCCAGCAGTTACAATTCAAAAACAAGAGAGCGCAATTAAAGGTGAATATTTTATGTCAATTAGCTGAAAAATTTCTGCAGAAAACTCTCTGTTAAACTCTGCTCTACATGACCTAGAAGGAATATGTATCTTGAGGTCTTTTAGAAGCAGCAGAAATTACAGACCTTCCCCAGTCCATGCAGTTGATGAAGGGGTGATGCTCCCTTGGAAATGAATAAGCAGGCACAGTCCTGTGTGGGAAATCAGCCCTAACATGGGATAGGATACAAACTGTGCTATTTCGACTGTTGTGGTTTTCAGAAATAAATAGAACTGTTTTAGTTGTCAAGGGCTTAATAAATGTTGGCTCTTACAGACAAATGAACATGCAATAGTTTTATCACTTCAGGAAATAGTTACATTTTAGTAAACTGAAGAATTCCCATGCTTTGTCAAAAGAAAATAGAAGGGATTTTCTCTTTTTGGAAGTGACAAAATTTTGATCCTGGAAACTGGCCTTTCCATCATGAATACTTCTTGTTTTAGTATATTCTTCTTAATGGCTTTGGTTGTATTTATTTCCAGTCTCATTTTTTTACAGAACAGTAGGAGGCAGTAACTTAAACATATTGCTTGCTATGAGCAGTGCCTTGTTTCTTCCATTCTCTTCTCTTGTGGAATAAAGAGATACATATCACAAGCTGACCTCTGGCCCCAAGAATCAAGAGGCAGCAAAACCTGCCATAGTTGAAGAAGAGGAATTAAGAACAAAATTTCTGTGTAGTTTCAATATTCTTACTGTAGTTTTTGTTACCCTGTGAGGACAGGGATTTTATATGTATATTTTCCATGCATTATGAACTGTAGGCATATGTATATCATATCCATGTTTGTATATATATGTATATCTTATTTTTAAGATATGATATTTCCAAACATCTCTTTTTTTAAATTTTTTTTCTTTTTTTTTTTTTTTTAATTTTATTTCTCTCTATTTCATAATTTCGGAAGTAAAATTCTTACTTAGGAGTGTTACCAGAGGAACGACCTTATTCCCCTCTCTCTGCCTCTTGTGTATACTAATTCTAATGACTCTACCTTTTATTTTTACCAGTTGTATTCCAAATTATGTTCAAAGTAATCATGTACTGTTTAATTTTTCAGTAGAATATGTGGAGTCATTACTTGGATTTTATGTTCATATATTATTGAAATGATGAAATAGATGAAAGAGCGTGATATTTCCTATGCTTCATGTCAGAGATTTCATACATTCTTGGGCAACATGTCATGCAGATCAGGCCTTTCTTGGGGGATCAGAGAGAAAAATTTCATTATACTGAATCTAAAACATACATTTTTAATAGAGAAAGCTCATAACTTTATGGCTTTGAGAAAGCTAACAGCTCAAATTTATGTGTAACTTCAGGTTTAATTGTTAAACTAATGAAAAAGAGCCTTTACAAAATATTATTTCTCTTGCAAATTTTTATTACCTGAAATATAGGAGATGGGGATCAGAGGACTACATTGACAAATCATTTTAGGGCTCCCGTGGCTCGTGTTAACTTTTGTTTTTTCCTTGGTAAAAGGTATTCTTTGATCATCTAGAATATCAAGGTCTGTGCTGCCAAACAAAGAAAGCAGCATGAATAATTTCCAGAGTTTTATAGTAGCTGGCAATTTCTCTGCCTTTCAGCTGGGAAGGGTATATTTCTGATAACAGATTGAAATTATTGGCCTTGAATTGAATTATGTGCATCATGCTACAAACAGATTAAATATTTTCTTCTTCATAATTGGGTTTTTAAAAAAATAATTTTGTATTTGGCTTATAATTGCTTACATATGAACTGTGTGGTAGAGTATCCCCTGATGCTCTTTTGATTATTCTAGTGTCCCTTACCACATACACAAGAGACAACTTTGTATATCATAATATTATGTATAAGAGCTAGAATGCATACACATACATTAAAATACACATACAGTGATATTTCAGTGATACAAATATTTTTTAAAATGTTATAGATAAAGCAGATTATGAATGCTGTTAAATATACATAATTTAAATGAGTAAATAGTTATTATCTTAATTGTTAGCATTACAAACCTCTCAAAGAACTTCCAGAGGCATGGCTGTGTCAGAACTTATGCTGTATTTAAGCCTCTTTTAGGTCTCGTAAAATATGCACCATACAATCAGTATGGTAGCTTGATATGTGCATTGAGGTGAAAAAAAAATAGAGAAAACTCATCAGTAGGCTCAGAAAAATATAGAAGAACAGAATTTAAAGGAGTCCACAGATAAGTTGTTAATAATGTAAGTGATGTCTACTACCAAGTCAAATATGTTGTGACTTTAAGGTATTTAGATTCTCTAATTTCTATGTGATTGATTTGTTCATTGAGCTGTGAGTTTTGATGCAAAGAGTGTTAGAAAATGCGGAATCACCAAATGCTATACTTTGTAGAAAAAAAAAACAAAACAAAAGTTGAAGGAAAAAGATTTCAATTTCCTTGGAGTTTAACTGAACACTCCAAGTTTCTAACTATCAGTCTATAGAGTCAGCACCTTTGGCTATACCTAAATTATGGATTAAAACAATCCAGGGCCCATGGAGGGATAGTTCAGTGAACATCCATAGGGCAAAACTCTTTTTTTCCTCAAAAGGTGGGACTGTGCCCAAACAGCCTATGGGAATGACCACAGAGATGTGATCTGGATGATACCCAGGTATTCTCTGCATAAGTGCTAACTGGCATGAGCCATGAATGTACAAGGAAGTGTGCTAACAGTTCAGAAGATAGGGAAAACTCCAGGGCAGTGCTTGAATCCAAACACTTATTTTATTTTCAAAGGCAGATGTGTTTCTAGCCTAACACAGGTTTAATCTTTAGAGACAGATAAAGAGAAGCTCACTCTCTGGCACAGGTGTTCTGGGTATTGCTAGGACACAAGGGAGTGTAATGAAGACCTCTGTTTGCTTTGTTCCTGCAAGCCAGGTGAGCATCCTAACAAGGGAAAGAGGCCACGGGCTTCTGTCTTTCATCTGCTTTTCCTGTACAAGAAACTTAAAAAGGTTTTGGAATTCTTTTGTTCCTTTTGTTGTGTTGCAATGCGTATCATCAAAAACAAATGTCGAAATCTAATTTGCTTTTTTTGCCAAGTGGAATTCTTGTTTTCTAGCCAGGCTCACATCCAACTGCTGTGGTTAAAAATAAAAAGAACAAGAAATGCCTTCTTCTGTGTGACATAAAATTCTCTAGTTACTTTAATGGGGTGAGGAATAAGCCTCTAGAATAGGCATACAGAAAGACACAGACTGATCTGTGAATGTTTGTCGTGTTTGAAACTCATGCTTTCTAAGCCTGCAAATAAATTTTTTTTAAAAAGAAACTACTTTAAATAGGCAGGGAAAATTACAATAGTCACAATAACATTTTGAAAGACTTCTCTGTTTTAGAGTAGATCTCTTCTGAAAAAGTTGAATCAAAGGGATAAGGACTGTGGGAAGGTGCACTGTGAAATTTTTGTTTTTGTGTAAGAAACAATCTTTACATTAGATAAATCTAGTAAATAATCTCTTTGATATATGCAGTCTTTCACATTTTGCATTTATTGCTTTCTGGACTTAATGAGAGGGGTTTTTTTCACAATTTTTATGAGGAAAGAAGGAAAGAACATTTTTTAATGTGGTGGGACACTACGTCCTTCTTGTCCTTTTACATCTATGCAGCCAGTACATCTAGAGCTACTGTTGTAAGACACATTTTCCTTACATTTTTATGTGGGTTGCTACTTTATCTGTCTAGTTCAACACCTGTTGCAGGTGGAATGCCTTTCCTGTTTTAGTGGATGAGTGGAAAATACATTAAAAAAGCTCTTGCTAATATTCATGCTTTTTCATGCGTATGAAGTTTATGTCTGCCATTGTAGTCATCAATATTTATTGCCTGTTGGTAGAGCTCATAAAAAAAGGATACAGCTTACTGTGAGGACTTTGCCTATTTCCTCAGATACTTGTTAAGCATTCTTTTCTACTGAATGTATTTATCTTTAGAGGAAGAGTGAGGAAATTATTCAACTAAAGAAGAGATTTACTACTTTTTCCACTCACTATGTCAGTCCCAAAATGGAAGTTTTTTGAAGTTCCCAATATTATTTTGAAAATCTCCATGATGGAGCTGTTCCAAGAAACAAAAAAGCAATCATAGCTGCAAGTCTTGAAGGAGAGAAAAGTAGAAGAGTCCACTCCATAGATAAAGGTACTGCAGGGCTCTCAGAGTCACCACAAGCTGAGGCCTTGCAAGCCCTGCTTGCATACACCTTTGCTCAGTGGAGAGAAATGGCTTCATACATGCTATGTAACACGTAGAATTAATTTTGCTCTATTTTTCAGTTTCTTTAGTGATTAAGGTTATGACAAAAGTATGTTGAGTTGTGACTGAAAACCAAGTATAGTAATTGACTGCTTCGATTGTAAGTGACTGCATAGTACTAGGATAACTAAGGTATAAAAAAGCTTGAAAGTTAAGAAAAAATGTTTACAGGGGCATGACATCAGTTAAACACATAATAATTAGAGATAAAAGAGTTGTCTTGTTTTGTTTTTAATTAATTTTCCTGATTTGAGAGCAGTCATTTTTTGACAAACACCTTGAGCCATGAGAATAGTGTAAAATGAAATATGAATTTCATATTCTAAAATTTGCATTTGTCTTTCTCTATAGAAAATAGAAGGCTTCAAGGTTTTGTAACTTAATTTGTAGCATACCAGTGTATTAATATGAGTAAAACTTCTGAAATATTTAAACAGGGAAAACCAAGATTTTGTTTTATGACAGAAGATCTAGTGTCTCTGTGCTATGATGTCTGGTGTGCACAATTTGCTTCTTCTTGGTAAAACAGAAGAGTAAGCAATACCATCTGTTTATAATCATTCACTGAATATTTTGGTACTGCTATTTAGTATTTGATATACCAGTATATTTGACATATCAGTATTTTGATACTGGTATTTAGTACTCCTATTTTCAGAAGTACTCAAGGAAGGAAGGAAGGAAGAGAGAAAGAGAGACAAAATTAATCATAGGGCCAAAGATCTATGATTTAGATAAGATTTGAAACGTCTAATTAATCCTGCTTATTTATAAGGACAAAGTTCATGGTTCTTCCTGGTCACCTACTCAATAGCATGTGAATGCATTTTTTGTTTCGTTTTCTTTTATGTGTGTATGTTTCAAGAATCTTGAAGCAGTGAGGTGAAGTCTTATTTTGTTGAGATTTTTCAGCAATAACACACAGTGCAACTCCTACAAGTATAGGAAGAGAACCCACAGCTACACCTTGAGCCTATGGAAACAATGGAATTTCAGTAGTCTGGGATCAAATCACCAGTATCCATAGTCTTTGAGGTCTTCTCCATGCCAGCAGCACACTTCATGTTCCCTCTAAAATATCCCAGCCTGCTTGCTCCTTCTGTCACTGACTTCCTGCCACATGCCACTACCAGAGGCTGAGGATGATGAATTGTCCTACAAGAAAGAACAGTGTCTGCTTTTCTCCTGAACCTTCATCTTAAGAACAAGAGAACAAAGAAATTTCATCTTCATTGTCCATCCTCAAAACAGACACCAAGAGAGTTAATAAACTCAGATTAAAAACTTCAACTAATTCTATGATTGTTCCCATAAGAACATGTTTCTAGGTATTCCGCTGAGATGCAAAAATCTTTTTCTTTGAGCTGACAAACCCAGAATCAACATACATTATTAAGTGTAGATCATAATTTATAAGCACACAGCTTAATGTATAAATATTCATTTTGTTCATGGTCAATTTCCCTTAACACCGACTCTTTTTTTCTTCTATTGTGTCATTTGGGTTTTGTTTTGGTTTCTTTATCATTTAATGTACCTTGCAGAGGTTATATTACTCTTCCTAAATCTAAGACATACTAAGCTTATTTCATTCAACAGCTTTAGCTTAAGTGGCTTCAGAATCTCATCTGGTGTCCTAGATGATGAGATTCCCACTTCTTGTTAACTTCCTCTGTTCTGCAGGAAAAATTCTGATAGAATTTTAAATCATGTGTGATGAAGACTAGTATGAGAGATTTACTAAATACTGTGCAACAAAGAGTTTACAAGTGCACTAACTTTCACAGCCTTGATTTCCTCTGCCATAAACATTTATTGAAGAGAGCAGGAAAACTGTATTTGAGCTGAGATTCTGTATGGCTTCAGGGACAGCAAACGGCATTCTAGTAAGAGGTCTATGTTCTTAAAGGCCCATCAGACTCATGCAGTTCTACACCTTGACACAGATAATAATTTTTGATGTTCTTAAGATGTGTAATTGTTTGGGAGGGGTGAGAACTTTCTAGTTTCCTAATGCATTTATTGTCCATAAATTCTATTGATCTAGGTTTATACTTTAAGTTTTAACATTTAGGTACACAATGATTGGTTAAGAATTTACTTTACTTCTCTAATTTGTGTTTCCTAGATCAAGTTAATGCCTCCAGCCCCAAATGATGACCTGGCTTCTCTGAGTGAGCTAACAGACAGCAGCCTGCTTTATGAGATTCAGAAGCGTTTCAATAATAATCAGATATATGTAAGTTGCTCTTCATTTATCATCAGCAAACTTTAAAAAAAGAGTGAGTGGGAGAATAGTAAAAACAGGATTGCTGTCATAAGTATTGAGCAGTAACCTGCCCCAGACTCATGGCTAATATTTAAATGGATCAGGATAAATGTGTGAATAGGCCTGCAATGTTTTGAGTTTTTATAGGAAAAGCAGAAATAAAATTAAAGAGAACAATAACACTTCAGATAGGTTTGAATAAAATTTATGTGTTTATTTCACAGAACGAGTGTATTAGTAAAAATTGATGGCTACATGTAATCTTCCCTCTCAGACTCCCAAACAATCCTTCCATCTTTGACATTGTTAATGTAATTTTTATAGACCACATGATTACTGGAAATTTAAAATAAATTTATATTTAAAAGGCTTAGAAGTCAGCATGGGAGATTTACTTTGCTCATTGTCTCTTCCTATATTACAGAATCAGTCTCTACACTCTACATTGTAGTGTTAATCATCTAGATACAAAATGAAAAAAAAAAATGATAGTAACATTTTAGTAAAACAGGTTCTTCTGGTTTTGCTGTATTAAACTCAGGAGATACCCCATTATGCATAGATGACTTCTGGAGAAAAATCTGCATTTGAAAATTTTAACATCCATGTTACATATCTTATTCACAACTTATTTTTAATTTACTGAACAGCTGAGTGGCATGTTAATGTGAAACATGCAAATTATTATTTAAATGTGTAAGTTGATAGTGCTGTTTAGACAAAAGAAATATGGGGAGTTGGCATGTTGCTGTGAATACCTTTGACATTTTGGAAACTTCAGTTCTAGCTGTTATGGCATTCAATTATAATAAAATTCTGGTGTTTAGAGTCATTATTCAAATCCTGTCTTCTTAGGAGGAATTATTTTGCTTTGCCTCAGTTTCAAAGGCACCAAACACAGATATGTAACTGAACTCAGGAGGATCCACAGAGACTCAGTGTTTATAAAAAGGAAGCCATCTTTTAGTTTAAAATACTGAAGATTTTCCTAAAAAGATCTTATAATATGCTTTGTCATTCTTCTTACCTTAATGGAAATTTATGTACAGTAGTCATTAATACCATGCTCAACAACAGCTATTGGGCTTGGGTAGAGTGTCAGCATCCATGCTGAAAACCCTCATGTCTTTGGTTGATTTGTTTCTCAGAATTAAAAGAAGAAGTCCCTGGACACTAATTCCAAACCAAAACCCTGCTTGGCACTGAACACATCCTGTTTCATGTTTTGTCAAGCTTAATAAAGTTCCATTTTGTAGTGAAACCCAACAGTAAAGTTGGGGAAAGGGAAGAGAGGAAATAAATGACTATTTCAGAAGAAAAGCAGTACATTTCTGTGGAAGGCAGTATTTTCCACCTCCCCAAATAAAAATACTTAATTTTGAAAGAAGCAACGTGACTGGAACTGTTTACAGGATGGTTTGCTCCCTGACCTTTTCTGAGACAATGGTCTGGCATTTTTGCATTCTAAGAGTAAGATAAAGAGTAGCTACTTATGTGGAATGAGAAGTATAGCAGCAAGGGTGATGAACAATCTTATACTTAAGAACAACTTTCACATAAGAATGTTTAAATAAAATCTTGGTACCTTTGCTATCACTGGTTGGTTTGCTGTTTTTAATACAGCCAGGAAGATTTTTTTTTCTATATGCATGCACGTATGCTTGTATACTCATAGACTCATACACACATACAAATACTCATGTAGGTATCCACTGCTCTGTCTTATCCCCAAACCAACACATTTTAATGTATCAGTTCTGGGTAATCCATATCACATCTCTAAATTCTGTCATTTATCCCATAAAAAGATTTCTTGAGGAGCTTGTTTATATGGTAGTCATGTCACACTTTTGTAGTTTAACAAATAGCAAATTGCAAATTAACTTTCAAATAATCTACCAGTAATATATGCAGTGCAATTCTGGGCATAATTTTACATTATGAAGAACTCAGTTTTATCACAAAAAGAATAATTAATGCTATCTGAATTGTAAATTTAGATCTCAATTTAAATTTAGGTAGTTAAAAGCTCTGAATTAATGGATTTTATTTAGTATGTTCATAGCAAGATTTAAAAGGCTTTGCTGAAAGTCCTTTCTGGAAGAAAACCAAACTCCTTAAAAATTTAATTTCTTACTTAATAAAGCAATTAATTCTTTTTTTTTTTTTCAGACCTACATTGGTGATATACTGTTGCTTGTTAACCCATTTAAAGAACTTCCTATTTATTCTACCATGGTAAGCATTCTCTCTTCAAAATGTTACAGTGTGGGTCTTTTACACTGGATCCAGATAGTTCATTTGATAGGCCAAAACCCTAAAATTAATTAACATATATGCCCTTTTTGTTTTGAAATCATCTTAGTTGTAAGATCGTAACTTTTTAATTTTATTTATTTCTTCCAAGATACCAATATTTTTTCTCTGTCTTGTTTGTAAAACAACCATCATTCTCATATTTTATATGAGCAGTGGCACTTTCAATTGTTTAAGTTTAGTTTGTTCCTGATGTGTAGCATGACCTCAGACATTTTTGCTGCTACCAGACTTGCAAAAATAAATGCCTACTCCATGCAGTGGATGTTTGATTTCACACCCCACTTTGCCCAAGGCACAGGCACTGAATGGGCAATGGGAACTTGAGTTCATGTGTGAAATTTCATATGCACAAGGCCACTGAGGAAGTGCTTCAGATGTTTGTCTCTTGAAAAGTAGTGCTCTTATCCTTCCAGTCTTTCACTTCTGAGGCATACTAGTAATTTGCAATGGGTTTATTGTTTCAGTAACTAGATGCTGATATTAACTTAGGTGGACTTTGTAGATCACTGAAGGTAACATAAATTCAAGTTTTTTTATCTCTGCTTCATCCTCACTCAGACACTTTAGAGACAGAGTGCTAGTAACACTTTGTTTCTTCCTCCCCCTCCCCCCCTCCTCCCAGTTACTTTCTTGTTATTGCAGTGAGGTCACATTCCTACATGGAGATCAGCATCTCTGTTGCATAAGGAGTGTTCAAGTATGTTCATTTGGCTTACAAGAATTATAAAGGGTTCAAATTTTGTAAGTGAACTGGGCTATGGCTGTTGCTATGTCATGTGGCTTTGTGTGAAAGAAAGAAATGCTATGACATTCAATGGCAGTGGCAGCAGATTCCTAGTTGAGAGTTCAAATTTAGTTTCTAGAAATGGAAATCATCCATCATACCCAAAGTTTTAGATGATATTTTATCCTGTCACTGTGTATTTTACATTACATAAAATTTTGTGCACTGAGAGAGAACTGTGAAAAATTTAGATGGTAGGCTTACTTGTTAAAATGCTTCCTGAACATTTGCTGCATCTTCTCTTGTTCTCTCTGTGATAGATCTATTTTATCAGGCTTAATATGCAAAGCCTTTTGTCCTGCAATTGTTTGGGTCATATGGGATGATCATCTCTCTTGCTACATCATTATTATCTGCATGGTATTGTGCATTGGGCAGATATTTCCTGGAAGATAAAAAACAAAACAAAACAAAAACATGGTTGTAGAATAGCTTTGCTTTCACTGTTTTTGAATTGCTTGAAAATACTGCAGCTGTTTAGCTGGTATTGAAGTCTCAGAGCACTACATGGTCTGCATATTAAAGTAACAAAAATTGATGATATCTGTTCCTCGCTAGACAGTGACATGCTATAGGATGTGACTCATTAGTTAACTTTTTTGTTTCAGGCATGTGGTTTGCTGGCTCTCAAAATAATAGAATGCAAAGGTATATTTGGTATGACAATATTTTTAATACCAGGATGAGGCATTTAAAATATTATTATTTTAACAACAGTGATACTTTAGGTTTTTGTTCTTCTTTTAAAAAACACTCTTCTTTACTTCAGTCTTTGTTACCTACACTTTCTGCCCACACTTAGTTGCAATAGAATGCTACTAAAATGCATCTTTTTACAACTGATTATTCATTTTGAGACAATATCAGGGATCATATGTTAATGTGCACTGATATACATTTCTTCATATGCAATTCAATGAAATTGCTGGATGATAACACATCTTTACACAGAAATAAACTGTACTACTGCACTATACACTAAAGCAGCACTATTACTAGGAACATGCAAATGCCACTTCAAAGTTGTGATAAGAACTGTTTGTAGAAGCAGCTTGTGCTGTAGTGATCCTGCTTCATTCCTTTTGTCCAAAGTGTAGCTGTGTACTATTAGGACAAATATATTCTTGAAGTTCACATGCTGGAAAAATATGTAAGCTTGCAAAGGACTTGCAATGTTACCCAATATGTGAAGGTTTTTCCTTCTGCTTTGTTACGTGCTGAAATGATCCCTTGAGAATATCTGATGGTGGCATCCTGTTTAGTTTGGGAGCTCGAAAGGCCCAGATGAGACTGTACTGTGGAGTATTCATTCAGCCACAGTATTGTAGATGCCCTAAGATTTGGTAGTTTAATATTTAAACAAATACAGCAGGCACAGGACGGGAAGGGATGGTGAGCACCTGATTAGTTCAGAGAAATGAGGAAATACAAAATGGTACTATGGTGGTAAGGCTGTTGAAGAGAATGGTGGAGAAAACGGGACATATAGGGAAGGAAGGGATTCAGTTAAGTGAGGGAATCCAGCATCATTTAGATGCTTCATGGGGTTCAAAGGGTCCTCCAGCTACCATGGGTTTTTGTAGAGCCTTTGTTAATTTTCTAAATTAATTTTCTAAACCCATTTGGAAAATGAAATGGTCTTTAAAAGCCATATAAAAAGGTAGGTAAAATTATTCAAGGCTACTTCTAAAATGGTATAGAATTTCTCCTTACCATTTTATCTAAATCACATTCTATATTTTCTGTATTATATTTGTTTCTTCTGAAAGAACAGAATCATAGGTATTAGCAAACTATATAGTTTTTCTAAAATCTGCTTGATATTGGCTGAAATAACACCCGGATAACCTTGAAAATGAAGTTTCAGTAGCAGATAATATATTAGGCTCATACTTAAGCTTTAAGGACACTACGTTACCTCCTATGTGTGTCACAGAAGTTACTCTATATTGCAGAGTATTTGTGGGAGATAGGTCTGTCATGTGATAAATGACTTAATTTATAACTCAAGTCTTTGATTTAAAATGTAACTTTTCTTGTGATGATCATATTTCATTTTGTAAGATTTTTAAGTCAAGACGTGGAAGAAATAAGTGAGGTATAAAAAAAGTAATGTACTGGGGTTTGTTTTACTGAGTGCACAGACCAATGTTGTTGAGTCTTCTGGTTATACTTAATTTTTTATCTTAATTAGATCTTCTATGCTTACAGCTCTTTTTTTCATTAATTAAACTCTCCACAGATACTGTAATGGTACTACATCCATGCATGCAGAGATTCTGTTCATAATGGTTAGTTTTACAGAAGACACAGGATTAGGGAGGGTGAAGCATAATTATTTTGAAATGTATTGACCGTGGTATTTTTCTACATTTTTACAGGTCACCCAGCTTTATTTAAGTAGTTCTGGAAAGCTGTGTTCCTCACTACCCCCACATATATTTTCCTGTGCTGAAAGAGCTTACCACATGCTATTCCAGGAGCAGCGTCCCCAGTGCTTTATCCTCAGGTGAAAATTTATCTTTCTAATAACTAATTTGTAACTCCTGCCTTTCAGCTCTTTCTCCTGAGACTCAGCAGTTGAGATTTCCATTTTGGTTTTTCCTCCAACTGATTTCTTTCTGTGTACTGATGTCTGTATCATACATTGGAGCAAAATAGAGCTGAAAAAGGTTTAATTACATCTCAAGTTCATAAATTATCTTGGGGAATTGCTGCTCCATCTATCTGCATCTAATTAGAAACAAACAGTTAATGGTAAAGAATTCAAAACTGCTGTGTGTATTTGCTATCATTGCATGGATCAGGGTTAGAAATAGAATCTAATGACAATATAAATAGCAAGTCCTCAACTAGATTATAAACCTGTGAGTTGGGGCACCTGTAGTGCAGCATCCACTCTGCCTCATATCTGTGTGACCTTGAGCTTGTTATTTAGTTCTCCAACTTCAAAATAGACTTTAACAGTTCCTTTATTCATGTTGTTGGAGAGATAAATAACTTAAAAGATTCTGAATAAATTTATTAGAGATATCCAGTGAAACAGAACTTCTGTTCATGTTGGGTTTATAATGGTAAAACTTTGAATTCACTTGGAATTTTTGATCTTCAAATCAGTTTATCCCTTTTCATCCCTCATCCTAGGTGAAAGCAACAAGTTGAATGAGTTTGATGTAGTTACTAAAAGAGATTTTTTGCTCAGTCTTGTCATTTTGGCATTTGTTGATGGCTGAAATATTGGCGAGGGTTTGTAGAACTTCCCAGGGAAAACAAAAAACAGTTGGTTTTGATTCGACCAGGAATCAGTTTGATCCATTTGATAAATCTTGTCACTGATCTTGAACTACCTCTAATTGTAAGGAAATTTAATACTTTGAAGTGGAGAGGATATGATACTCAAGAGCAGTTAATAATATTGTTTTAAAGTTTCAAGAGTTAGAATGAACACCTAAATACTGTCACGTGTATCTGTTTTTCTTTCATTCTCTTTATGGGTATACAGACTCCTGAGAGTATTTGAAGTTCTGTATGCTAAGTTTTCAAATGCATCTGAATATTGTGATTATTTTTTTCTTTTAAAAGGATAGATTATTTTTAAAAAGCAAGCTTATAACTTTCTAAATTATAATTGTATAGATTAATTCTGTGCACAACTGATTGCTGGTTTATATATCCAGTGAGCAGTGATGTTTAAGTAGAGGTAGAAACAATCAGGTAATCATTACTGTTTATTCATTTTGTCTTCCTGTAAACATTAACTCTTTTTTAGGTATAACAACTTAGATAAAAACAAAAAGTAGCCTAAAGCACCGTTTTTATCATTTTCTTCAAAGCAGGAACTTGGGCACTGCTAATTGGTGCGTATCTTTGTGAAGTTGCCTATAAATGTAGACAGAGAAGAAGCAGAAAATAATACTTATTCACAATCTAAGAGAAAAACCCACAAAGAATATTGTACTTAATAATAAATAGTTTTGATACCAGGGAAAAGTTGCTAGAGATTATTTTTATCAGGATGTCAAGTATTAAGCCCCACTGCCTTGATCCCTGCTAGTCCACTGTTGCTTATTGTAAATCAGTGACCTGGTGGAGAATGTGACAAGAGTGTGACCTGACACTGGCATCAGCACATGTCAAGATATTTGCATATCACATCGAGGAAACCCTTAGATACTAAAAGTATCCTTCTGTGGATAATGAATTAGATCTGAAGGTCACTTGTGAAAATGGAAGCAAAGCATCAGGTAATTTAGGAGATAAATATAGCTTCAACGTAACAGGAACAACTAGAAACAGCTGTTATTTGTAAATTTGTATTATGAAAGTTATTTATAAATACCTTTCTTCTGCTAGTACTAAATGAGAAAACAGAAGGGAATGGAGATCTTTTAGATGTTCATAAAATGACATTTTATGGTATTTGCATTATATTTGTCCATTGGTAGAATCTCAACAATGAATGTCTGGAAAGTATGTATATGCAATATAGGTGATTTATATTTTCCTATAATGATGTAGGAAATTTTCATTGGTATTCTGCCAGTCATAGTAATAATTATCATCATCTGAAGAATATCCTTGATGTAACTCAAGGTGTTAATCTACATCTTTGTTGTCACCTGTCATCTGTGTGTGTGCATGAACTTGTGTTTGTTGTCAAAACGGATGTCTGCTCTCTTGCTATTTCAGCTTCAAAACAGCATTAGTTATCAGCAAGAGAATATTTTTCCACCACTTTGAGAGATGATTAATTGATTACATCTATTTTAATAAACATCATGGAGCAAGTCTTCCTTTCTGGTCCTGAGATCACGTGGTATGCCATCCAGCCAGTTTTTCTTTGACTTTTCTCCTGAAGAGAGGAGGTTTGTGGAGAAATTTTCAGGGTTGCAGTTTCATTTCCTACCAAAACCAAAGAACTGCAGTTCTGCAGTTCTGCAATACTCCAAGCTTTTGAGTTTACTTCATTTTCTCCAGCCTCTGTTACCAAGCATACTCTTCATTCCTGAGTAAAAAAAATCTGTATTTTGTGCTAATTTAAAAATATCTCCCACTATAAAGCTGAGTTTGCAGATACAGTTCCATGCATGCATATATAGTTTGATGAGCGTGCCTACTAACACATTTTAAAAGTAAAATATACATTTCCCTCTAATATGGAATCACAAGTTGAATGAAGCTGGGGGAGCTCGGAGAAGCTCTCTGTATCGAGGAAGTTAATTTCATCTAAGTGCTTAGAAGGAAGGAGACAGTGGATGATCAAAAGAAAAAGGGCTCATACTAATCCATAAGAACATTACAGTGGAATAAGCTGTTCAGCAGTGCCTTTCTGCTGAACATTTCCCCATTTCCACTCCATCCTTTGTATCAACACACACTTTCAGGTTGTGGCATGGTGAGCTTGGCTGAAGAAGTATTTGGGTCAAAATTACACCTGAGAGGATAGTGGTGAGCTTGAGGAGCTATTTTAACCTGAATTGGTTCAAAAAACAAGTTCCCCTAGAAGTGAAATGGGTTGCTGGCTGGACTGACAGGGCTCACTGGTTTTGGTAGTAATTTTGGCTTAGACTAAATAATTCCTAGAGTCTTTGTACCTTTTTTGCTGCTGCTGTAATGTTAGAACTGGCCTGAAACTGCCTAACAGTCAGAGTTTTCAGTGAGGAATATCTGTATGCCTCATAGGAAACCAGGCACACCAAACCAGAAGTGTGATAGTACACTGAACAGTTCTCTGCCTTGAGTATGGCTGTTCTCAGAGTGCTAAGCTACCTACTATTTGTAGAAACAGCATGGGCTTTTGACAGATGAAGAACAATTCTCCCTTCTGTAAGATCATCACCCAATAGTGACCTTTCCTGTTTTCTGTGTCTAAAAACCCTGTAGGTATGGAAGCGTTCCCATTTTTCTGTAGGATATAGAGCTTGGTGTGTATCAGATTTTGGTGCTGTAAAATGAATCAACCATAACGTAAAATACCACACATAAGTATCAGTGGCAAAATATACCAATAACTGCACAACTCCATGTAAATAATTCACTTTGCAAAGTCTGTGTATGCTGGATGAGTGCACAGGGATAGGATGGGCAATGGAACACTGAAGCAGCTTCTGCAGTGACAAAAGAACAAACAGTGTCCTATAATGTATTAGGATATATACTCAAAGCTCTACTTATACTTCTGTCGTTGCTACATTCTTTAGAAATTGCATATAATTAGGAATATTTCTCATAAAAATACTTATTAACCGCATTATATTGAAATCCTTACACTTACAGAATGTAGATTTAACACAGATTTGAGATAGAGCACTTTGTGTAAAATGATTACATATTTATTGCACTTTACTTTCTTGTCTTTTGAAGCTTTACTCTTAATTTCCTCCATGGGGTTACCATTTTTTAATTTTTGTTATTTTTCCCCCAGTTATTTCACATCTGATCACTGAACTTGAGTGTTTTACAACAGGAAGACATTTGGCCAAATAATTGAGACTTACTACCAGTTATTCACAATGACACTGAGTTTATAGCAATCCACCATCACTCATGTATGCTTAACACCAAGAGATGACTTTGTATAAAATTTGTATGAAAATTCCAGAATAAAATAACGTTATGCTCTTAAACAGCCAATAGGTGGACTTTTCATAATTAACTTCCTTCTGACTGCATTTTGCTCCTGCTGTTCAGGATATGAAAATGCATTATGCACTGACAAGATAAGTGAGGAGCTGTCTAGGAAGCCTAAATATAATTTATATGCTTGTTAAAAGCCAAGGTTCCCTAGTCAATCAAGCCAATTGTTTATGGGATGCTGATTGCATTTTGCTGAATGAAAAAAACTCATCATGAATGTATCAAATGAAATGTTATAATTTAGTATAAGTTAGTGGCCATTGGATATGTTAATATCCAATGATTTTGTTGTGATATAAATCACTTTTTTAAGCCAAGTAATTTGAAATGAAGATAAATCCTTATCTTTTAAAGTGAACTGGCTTGAAAGCTTTTGATTTCCTCTGTTGAGCATCATCACAGGCTTTCTGTTCAAGTTATTAGACTTTAATTTTTACATTATAATTAAATGTGTTATGAATGCAATGGGATACTGCAGTATAGTTATATTACAGTTGTAATAAAGGTGGTTTAGCAATGCACTTTCCAGTTGAGTTTATTTTATAAAATATAGTTTCCAATTAACATGCAGGGTTCAATTACAGTTATCACTACTGATGATATAGAATGCAATATATTTAGCAGCCTTGCTTTCAGATGCTTATTTCAAATCTAGAAGCTCAGACATGCAGCAAGATGTATACTTGCATATGTACTCTGAAAAACAGAAGAAAGAAATTATTTTGGTCCTCTAAAAGTTTTCAGGCTTACTCTCTTTTCCCTGGCTCTATCTTACTATCATATTGGGAACATGGAGTTGGAGTAGTGTCACAGTTTAACACTGTCCCGGCAATTAAACCGAATAATAGATGTTCTCTATTAATCCCCCTCTCCTCCCTGATAAGGAAAGGAGAGAGAATAAGGGAGAGAGACTTATGGGTTGGAAACTAAACTACACAGCTTTAATGGAACAGTAATGATAAAAAGGAAATAGTACTAAATATATACAAATATACAGGAAAATTGGTACCACGTACTTCCCCCCTTTCCTCCAGTAACTCTCACGTCACCACGGAGGCTGCAGGGCAGCCCTGGGAAAGTCCAGGCTGGACTCCTGGAGTCAGCAACAGTTGGGATCTGGAGGAAGGAACACACAGATTCAGGCTGGCACGGATCAGGACCACAGGCAGAGGAATGGAGAGAATCCTCCCAGGATGCCAAAGCAAACAGGGACAGGAGAAGAAGAGGAGGAAAGGAAGAAGGAAGGGGTTTGACCCTCATGATCCCTCAAATTTATACTGAGTACAATGTGTATTGGATGGAATACTCTGGTTGGTCAATTTTGCTCATTTATCTTGTCCACTTCTCCCCAAAGGAGGGGTTCAGCTGGAACCTCTTTACTCAAACTCAAATATATACACAAACTAGGCTAATATGCAGAAGTTTATGGTAAGCAAGGTATACATCTCAGTACTTGCAAGAGTTATTATCTGCAGGAATTAATAGTTGCAAAAATTAATACTTAAAATTTTGCTGGAAGTTTGCTATTTTCTGACTATTTTATCTGGACATCTTTGTTCTGCAATACTTGCATGTGATGTTTCCATCTGTCTACCTCTAAGTCTTCCTCCATCCAATAACTTTTGAACTTGTTGGCCTCTAACAGCCATGGAGGTCTTCTTGAAGTGAGATTTACATAGATAAAGCAATGGTCAGACAGATCCTATACTTTGCTGCTCTCTCAGTTTCAGAAACTAAACAGACTGACCGACCAGGATGGCCACTGTTCATGTGAGAAATGCAAATGACTTTTTAAATTTGATCCAGCAGATAAATGTAGGAAGAGCACCAAGTTACATTTTGTTTGATTCAGTTGTCTATAAAGAAAAAACCCTGATAATTCAACTAAGAAAAACTTATAAATCAAGTATGAATTTCTTACATTAATTTCTTAATCAGGCTTCACTGACTTCATCCTTTCCATCTCTTTCTTATTTTTCCCTTCCTTCTCCATGCTTAAAGTGCACCACTGAGTTTGTTTCCCTCTTCCATCCTGCCACTTTCCTGTTGTTTCTTCCTATCTTTGTTACTCATATTGCCTCTTACCTTGTTTTCTTTGCTCATTTTCACCCTCAGAGTTTTCATTCTTTGGAATATATATTCCACATCACGAACAAGAAATTAAGTGAAACAGGATCACTGAAGTCAGAGTGTATTTCACTTCAAGAACTGGGCAGGTTGTCAACTCAGTCATAATTTTCTTCCTGTTCCTTTCCTGTTTCCTTTACCTTCTTCCTCTTGCATTCTACACTTTCCTTTTCTTCTGATTCACATCATTGCCATAGCAGTATTTCTCTATCTGCAAAGAGGATCAGGCAGCAGAAGCAGGCTCCTTTGCTGGACAGAAGATAAAAGAGGAGATAAAATCTTTGCTATAAATACCTTCCAAATGCTTGAAAGCTTTGGATTTGTTTGGCTTGGCTTGTAGTACAAGACAATATAGTTTGATAGCTCTGACAGCTCTCATGAACACAGACAATGTATCTCCTATGTTCTGTTCTTTATTGCTCACCATCTATAAACCTTCTGTTATTTGAAAGTAAAGTTTTACTGAGACATCTTAAACCCATTGAAACAGAGCTAGCAGGGAATATAAATAACATATCAAACGTGAAAATAACTGATTCCTCCCTCTCTTTCTTGCATGTCATCTTGCAGTGGAGAAAGTGGCTCTGGGAAGTCTGAAGCCTGCAAACAGATAGTGAAGCACCTCACTTGCAGAGCCAGCTCCAGCAGAAACACCTTTGATACAAAGATAAAACATGTAAGTAGCATTGTGAATACTGAGTTGAACAAAGGAGCAATCTGGCCTCTTGGTCAGACAAAGATATTCGAACCAGAAGGAAAATGACATCTTCTGTGCAGAAGTTTATAAAGAGTTTGTTTTCACAGTGTTACATTTGTGTTTTCTGAAGACACTAAAAAAGACGCTGAAAAACTCTACAACTGAATACACCGTAGCTTTGCTTTATTTTGTGTAGTCACACAATTGCCATGTTCACGTGTTTTTCACAGTATTATCTGATTCATTGATCTTCCTAAAATGACACTTTTAAACCAGGTTTCACCTGACAATGTGTTGGATTTTTTTTCTTTTTTTATTTAAATTTTAAAATCTAATGTTGTAATAATACCCTTAAATAGGGATGGCACACTTTTACTTTATTTTGAACTTAGGAGCCCTACAAGTAATATCTATTTCTACGGTGTATTTTTTTTTATTTACTACCTACACAGGTTTACTTACACTTATGAACTGACCAGGGCATAGATGTTTGTTATTCAAGCAGAACTGAAAAATCAAGTCAGATCCTCCCAAGTCCTTTTTGCTCCTGGAGCTCAGTTTAAGTGTAGGAGAACTATGTAAATAAATAATTTAGTGAACAAGCAACTGAAAAGCGTGTGGTTTAGATACAAATATGACAGTAGCAGGAATCAGGAGAAGTAGGAAGTATTCTTGTCTCTTATCTCATGACCACAGGAAAATTCCCAGGGACTACCACCACCATTCAGTCCAAATAAAATAACATGATATCAGTTAAGAGAAGGAATCAGTGTGAGGGCTGACCAGGCCTAATTTTCTATCTAAAAATTAGTTAACTCTGTAGGCTACTTTAACTTACCCTATATCTATGTAGTAAACTGAACAACAGTCCCTAAGAAGCAGTTGTTACCATGCTCCCTGACACAGTTTAAATCCCCAGGAGGTCCTCTGACTACAGTTCAGACAACAACATGTGCCAGGGACCGTTCGTAACATCTCATCCATCCTATTCAGCAAAACAAGAGACAGCTGTCTGCAAGTGAGCCATGCTCTGTCATTTACCACAGAGGAAAAGAGTCTTGCTCCTGGTCCTGCTTAGTTTAAGAGTATGAATGTAGCCATAAGTGCCAGTGAGTCTTAGTCAATGTGGGCAGAAGAGCATCATCCCATACTAAGAAAAATGAATGGCAGTTTGGTTATAAAAGGGTCCTAGGTTAGATGGGACGCCTGACTTCACACAGTGAAGGTAGATGTAGCAGATCTCAGTCATGGGGAAGCAAGTAGAGATTCTGGCTTAGTTGGCTTTTAAGGTGCTTTAATGAATAGAGTAGGCTGAATTAATTCCTGCTGCAGTAATGTGTAGCAACATTAAAATTAATAACACTGCACAGGTTAAGCGAAGTGCTGAATTAGCCTAATGAGCAAATACATCCTAAACAAAGCTGCTGGAGTGAAAAGCAAACTAGGCTGACTAGTTTTCTGCTGCCACCTACTGCACAAATATCAGGTTTAATCATAATTCTGAAGGGTCTGATTTTTAGGGTTTCTGTCTTTATGATTGGAGCCACATGTTATCTTCAGCCCTCTTCCGTCCTTCTGTTCCCCATCGAGGTGACCCAGCTTCAGCAAACCATGGTTATATCAGAACAATAGTGTGTTGAGGCCACATTGCTAACCTTTCTTAGGATGCAAGGGTTGCTTTTTCACTGGTATAATGCTGAAGTAATTCTCTTTGAAATCAATAATTTATGCTATTTCTGGCATTGTCTAAAGCCTGTAAATTTCTCTGGTTTGTTTCACCTGTCAACTGACTGTAATTTAACAAACATATCTCCTTTCAAAAATCCGAATCTTTTTGCTGAGCACACCAGCTCTGGGCAGATGACTTGTCACTTGTTGTCTATACTGCCTGCAGGGACACAGCTCAAGTGTGAGCCATAGTCTTCCCCTTCCACTTATAACTTTCACTATTCTAAGAGCACGTTTGTTTGTTTTTTAAAAAAACTATCTTACCTTAGTTATTAGAGAAAAAACAAACAAAAACTTCCAGGGAATTTGTTACTTTCCTGTCTGAAAAACCTTTTTTTTTTTTTTTCTTTTTTTTTCTTTTTTTTTTCTCCCCAGCTATTGATCAAAAGCCAACCTCACTGGTATTTATTAAAATATCTACCTGTTTATTTCCTCTCTTATTTCTTCACCATTGTCTTGCAGGTAAACTGTATCTTAGAGGCCTTTGGACATGCTAAGACACCCTTGAATGATTTTTCTAGCTGTTTTATAAAATATTTTGAGCTACAATTTTGTGAGAAGAAAAAATCATTAGTTGCAGGTAAGTATCATTTAATCTGTTTATTTTGCTATCACCCTCAGACTAGAAGATCAGGGATCCTAGTGTGCCATACACAGAATTAGGCATCAGTGGCTTTCAAGTACGGCTAAAGAGGCAAGGGGGGGTTGTGGACTGTCAGAGTGAAATGCTTAATAGCATGTGAATTCATATTCAACCAGAGTAGTGCAGAGGCTTAATAAGAGTGCAGGTCCTGTTCTGTGCAGCCACGGGGTGGCAGAGGAAGGCAAGAAAAGAAAAGAAATGAACACCACTGCTTCCTTTTACGGTTCCCAGGAAATTATTTTCCCCTTTATGCCCGAGATTAACAAATTGAAAGCTGTGTATTGCTTTACTATGAAATAAAAGTAAAAAAGAAATTAATTTTTTCATTTGTGTCTGCTGTTTTAAGTATCCCTTAAATTAGTGATAAACACATGTTTGGGGCATAAAAAATACAAGTATACTGCATATTTCTGAAAGGAGAAGTAGTTTATTACAGCTCTGAGCTTCTTCTAAAGGAACTAAGAATCATACTGAGGTTTATCCTCATTAGAGATAAAATAATGTGGAATTGGTGCCTGCTTTCAGAGCACGTGGGAGACTGCCATTCCCTACTAAACGGCGATTAGGGAAAAATAATATTGGGCAAAACTTCTGAAAACTCTGATCTTAGGAGGCAATCAGGGAGAGGTTTCATTTCCAGTCTGCACAGGTCATCATAAAGTTACTCTGTGCTAAAGTGAGAATTGTGTGCAGAAATAACAATACCCTATCAGTTTTCTACTTGCACTGATCTTCCTGCATGGGACAGCTGTCTGGTGAGACACACTTTTCATCCAAGTAAATTGAATTGGATTACTATTTCCAAAAGTACTAATTTCTTAAAATTTTAAATGTGTCTATGCTTTTAGAAGTGTTTCCGAAAAATATTCTTTGGAAATATTTCATAGTGGGAATTACAAATTAAATTTATTGAGAAAGTTCACTCATTATAGTTTCTTCAGCGAGAACATGACTGCGTAGGAAATTGCAATCACATTTTTCTGGTTTGTCTTACAGTAAACATAATACATTATTAAAGAAAATTGAAGGCAAAAAGTGTGATATTTTTTCTTTTTTTTTCATTTATGAGCTCTTGTGAGCGGAATGTAAAGAAAGTGATGCAAACATTAGAAGGGACTGAATAGCGTCTGGTTTGGACTTGTAAAAATGAAGTCTTATCCCTAAAACTAATATTTTATAAATCCTTTATATTGTACATATTTAATTTGAGTATATTTAGTTACCTCAATTACATTGCATGCATGCTTTTTTCTCCTTTTTTTTACACACACAAAGCACAAAAACAAACGTATGAAAATTATATTTATTTTGAAAAGCCAAGCATATGAGTATTAGGAAATGCCACAATTGAAGCTGTCTGGGATACTCTTGGGTTTCCTTATGCATACAAATTTAATGCTGGTTTTTTTCCACACATCCCCATCTTCATTCATTGCAGAGAATGGGCTATATTTCTTCAGTGATCTGCTACTTGTTAGTTTTCCCCTCATTAATTTGTTTGTCTTATGCCATTTTATTCTACTCTTAAAACAGAATGAACTTTTTTCAGTGTATTATCTGTGTTATCATCAATGTTTTTCACTTTCTGAGCATTTCAGAAACATAAATGTCTTCATTTTCACAGTTCTTCTGACCTGCAGTTTTGTCATTCAGCTCCTCAGATGAGGAGCAGGAGTCTTAAGGCCTCAAGGCGATGTTTTCCCACAATTATTTGGGTCGGAAATCCCCTTGCTTGGGATTGCAGGGACTTGATTTTCCAAGCAGCTTTATGCAGACACACCAGTTTAATTCGCAGCTCTTATGTGTGAGTGATATAAATCTGGAATCAGCTGACCAGGCTCTCATCTCAGTTTTCTGGTACACTAATGCTGCATTTTAATAATTTTCAAACCATAGACATTAAATGAGAAAGTCAAGGAGTAGTCAAGTCCATTAACAAATATGAACAAATTATTTATCTGCCCTAGTATCCCCCAGTTACTTAGGAATTAAATAAAATACTCTTGCCAAATCTAGCGTAGCCAAGAGTTCCATAATTAACTGTCAAGCTTGAGAAGCCCCAGTACAGCAGTGAAAATTAGTTTTTTGGTTTCGAAAGCTGCAGTTGTTTATTCTCTTTGATTCGCTTTGTAGATGTTACCTTTTCTAGGCCACTGCTGAGCATCACTTCTAAGTGAAATTGTCCCACATTTACACCACTATAAATGAGAAAAGAATCAATCATGTTATCTTTGTCTGGTTTAAATCTCACCTAGTGATTCTCTGCATCTATTTGCAAGATCATTTGCAGCACTATTGACTGTCTTGCACTGTTCAAACATGAATGAAAAATGTAAATATGCAGAGCACCTGATTCTGCTGAGACATGACTTTATAACTCATTGAGGCAAACTAGGCTAAGTATGTCTAGCTTGTAAACAAAAATCCAGGTGACACTGCCTCCATCAGAGGGTTTAGGTTGTTTAGCAGATGGCTCTCAAGGGTGGAGAAACAGAAGAGTTTAGTAAGGAAAGGGCATGAAATGTGGGAAATGCTCCCACTTTTTGTCAAGTAAGATTTCTTCATATGGCAGAAAGTCCAATGTACCTAAATAACAGAAATGTTGGCTGTAGTTTTCATCTACAGGCTTGACTCAGTCTATGTCATAAAACAGATCTTTACCATGAAGTTTTGAAAACAGGGATAGAGCTCTTGAGTGTCATTCTTATCAAAGCCAGTGCAGATATCTGTAGAAGTTTTGTGTGTCTTCTCAGACCCTTGTTTCTGGCAAGGAATGCTGCAATGTTGGGCTTGGATACCTTTCATTACTTTAGTCCAGTCAAATAAGTGAAGAAGATACAATCCAGTTTAAGTCATTGTTCTTTGTGACTGGATAAGATAAGGCAGTAGGAACTAGTAAAAAGCCTTGCATCAGAACAAATACAGAATAAACTACAGGCCAGTGATATAATTATATTTCTAAAATAAATTCTTCCCTAACAACTCAAAGAATGATCTTCTGCCAAAAAAAATCATAATCATTCGTAGGCAATGACTCACACCCACTGCACAGTAGTAAGAGAGGGATTATTTATTTCCAGAAGCAAAATTACTGCATTTTATTTTAATTTGCAAAGGGAAAGAGTGAATTGTCTTTCAGATAAATTTACATAATTCCAAAGATAAAAGGTAAGGCTTCTGTCAGCTTCCTAAAAATTTATTTTAAAGAATGCTAGAAAGAGAAAATCAAGCCTGACAAATTTATTCTCTACATTTTCTTGCCTTCCTTTTCAGATCTTGCTTTTCTCAGTTTTCACTTTCTGAAAATCAAGGAGTGATGGGGTTGTTTTAGGTTGCAAT
The DNA here is from genome assembly GCA_038090715.1 of Florisuga fusca. Classification (NCBI taxonomy): domain Eukaryota; kingdom Metazoa; phylum Chordata; class Aves; order Apodiformes; family Trochilidae; genus Florisuga; species Florisuga fusca. The sequence continues at coordinate 34,580 of JAAWXA010000156.1, forward strand.
GAAATGGAAGGATCTAATTTGATTTGTACAAAGAAGCAGAATGCATATTCACGTGCATGTGTTACATTTTTTATCAATTGAGTGATTCAGACATGAAACTGATTTGGTATAAGAGAGACTACAACCAGCTCAGCTCTCTGACATGTTTTTCTACAGCATTTAGGCTCTGAACTTTCAAGTGTTGTTTTGTTTTTAACAATAGCTGTGTTTAGGACAGCATATTTTTTTTGAGAAAGAACAATGTAGTTTCAAAGAATGCGTAGCTGGAAGGAAAATTTTACTGGCCACACTTTCAACACAGATTCTGCTTGCTGACTTTGTAACAGCTCAGTAGATCAAATGATCTGTTAGAGGATGCACGAATTTCCGTGTGCCTGTAAGCACAGTTAACATTACACAAAATGGCAGTTTTTCCTCAGGAACTCTTATTTTCCTCTTCTATTTCACACATAGATTAATGAACATAAAATTTCATTTTGTAGAAAAGCATGTTACTTTGGCAGTTTTCTTTATGAGCTGCTTTAGCTCCATTAAGATGGTGTTGTGTTTGATTCTTGCTGATTAGAAGCTCAGCTTTTCTTCAAAGCTCTTGCCATTGTTGGAGATGTTAACTGAGATGAGCTGTGTTTTCCCTTATTAACGTGGGTGACTTGAAGTACCTGAAAAGGGCTGAATTAATTTCTGCCATCTAAATAAGTGGTGTCGCCCATGATTAAAGTTAAATGTATTAATTAAGCAGGTAGATGACTTTCAGTAACATTTTTCTCACTTTAACCAATCAAAGAATATTAAAAACACCCAAGTGACAGTTGTTAAAATCTTAGTGAAGATCATTGCACACAAAAGTATTTATTTAAGGTTAGTAATGGCCTATTTGCAAATTAATTTGTGGTAGGGTTAGTTTTACTGAGAAATAAATACGAGCTCAATAAAAGATTGAAATCATCCTTCAGGTTCATCTGTTGTGTTTTACTCTGTAGGAATGGCAGACAGATAATGATTGATTCTGATAAAAGTGTGTGCCTGGGCCTGTCCTGCCATAATAGGTTAAGATTACATTGCTTCAGTTTGTAGTGTGCTGCAAATTTACTGGAGACAGGAACATATCCTGCTACCAGTTTAATGATTTCCCAAGTGTGCCCTTTTTCTTCCAGCACAGTTCTTTTTTCCAGTGTAGCAACAGAGGGCTAGATGGCTGGTACACAGGTTCCATAATAGGTTCTGTAATGTCTCACTTCTGCTTTTTGTAGGATGGTTACTTTGACTAGATCATGTGTCTTCAGTTCAGCAAGTCAGACGTATAGCTCTTCTCTGCCAGTGTCACTGTCTCTTTTGTAGCTAGAATCCCAGGGATGGTTTTGATTGCCAGCACGTGTCAGGGCATGCCTGTGCTGTTAAATACAGGAAAAGGTGGAAGATGCTCCTGGGTAGTGTACCACTGACCTTCTGTACTGCTTAATGGGATGTGTCTGGAATGGTTTGGTCTGTGAAGAGTAGGGTTATGTGACACTGTATGTATTTATACTGCTGAGACCTTTGTCAAACCAATATTTGTAAGATTCATCCAATTTTGTTTCCCTTCACTTTACACTTTCAGTAATGCTCTCTCAGGCTGGATTCCGTCATACAGGCAGCTTCAAGTAACGTCAAGTTTGCTGTGTTTAACAGCATAAACAGAAACTTAGAGCACTCCAAAAGATGGGGAAAATACTAAGGTGAAATGTAAAGTATGTTTACCAGAAAAATACAGAGGGTATGGCAATAACCAAGATATCTCTGAATGAGCTACTCTGGATATTAGCCTCTGTAGTATGGTGGCAGGAGAATGACTTTCTGGATTGTAGCCTGACCATTAGGCTAATCCAGCTCCCGTGCTTCTGATGCACACTCCCACATGTTGAGATATAACCTGTATAACTTCACTCAGCACTGCATTGTGTGAGACCTTTGGGTCTGAAACTGATTCTGAAAATGCTGTTTCCACTATCCCCATCTGATAGAAGGTTTTTAATTCCCGTGCTGCCTTCAAACTTCAGGTCTCGCGGGCGTTTGAAGCTGCGCTTCTGCATATGCCTAGACAACAAAAAAAAAAAAAAAAAAAAAAAAAAAAAAGTAATTTTAAAGGTAAGGCAGTAACTCAGGTAAAACACTTTTTCCTCTAATTTAATGGAATTAGGGATTAATATGTGATATGTGTAGAAAACCATGATAGAAGGAATGATAATATTTTTCATATCATGCTCACCTCAGACTATTGTTTATTTTTCAGTGTTGCAGTGGTAAATGCTTTAAAATATATGTTTAGAGCAGTCAGTATAATGATGAATTTGGTTTTTTGTTTCCCAATCAGCTAGGATTTATACATACATGTTGGAGAAGTCTCGTATCACTATGCAACCTCTCAACCAGAGTAATTTTCATGTTTTTTACTTGATGATGGATGGACTGTCTGCTGAAGAAAAATACACCCTGCACCTCAGTAATTTGTCTGCACACAGGTAGGAAAAAAACCTTTATATTTAGTATTAATATTTTTCTTATTTTATTGTTTCTTTGCTCTCGAGGTCCTTCCTCCAACAGTTAACATTTGTGTCATAATTTTCAATGGGCTATAAAATTATTTGCGTACCTGTTCATAGGGATTTAATTCTGGAGTACATGTACACCCCCTTAACAAGATCAGTCTTATATCCATCAGCATTAGTGCCTTAAGGAGAAAAAAGAAGGAAGCTTCTTGTCTCTTCCATGGACTAGAGTAGATCTTCCATCTTCCATGAATCAGAGTAGATCTGTTCTTTTAATTTTTTTGCATTTGATGAAACTCTTTGTCTTCAGGAAAGATGGTTTTATGAAAACTATACTTTTATGGAATATGTTGATTCTGATGGAATTTCATCATATGGAACTGATATTTTCACTTTGAGATTTTCTTTGCCGCATGTTTATTAAGAAAAGTAGTAACAAAGTTTCAACTGCTGTGAAACCAAGGACAGGATTCAACATCCAACATCTAAAATCAGGTTTCTGTCTGTGCCTCCATGTAAGCTTGTTGTCTTGGCTCCCATTTTCAATCAAAGGAGATTCTATGCCTACTCAGCTCTATGTAGAGTTACATGCAGAGGTGTGCTTTGGGGTAAACTGAACCACATTTGTGGCTTCATAAACTGGGATGACTACATCTCCTTTAAAAGTAAGAGATTAAATATATGTAGACACCTGAATGTATTTGTATTAAGGCTGAACACACTCCAAATGTTTAATATAAATTGAAGCTTTTGGGTTTTCAGGAGATTTTTGGGGTATCTCAAAATTGATTAATTCATGCCCTTTCTGGATGAAATCATATTCCTGATGAAGCTCATTTGCCTTTTTTCAGTCTTTCCTGGGTGAGAAAAGTGTATTTGGCATTAATTATTTCTTTTTCTCTCGCTAAGTTTATAATGGGTTTAGTAAGTAACTATAAAAATACCAATAGTTATTAAAATAATATAAGATTAGTGATTTGAGTTTTTCATATCTAAGCTTCTTTCCCCTTGATTCTTCTGTCAACTTTTCCATCTTTCACTCCGGCTAGTACCTGTAAATAAATTTTGCAGAAAAAAGTCTTGCTTGATTCTGATTTTTTCTTAAACACAAGTCTTCAGACTACTGTTGTTTGATAATGTTTTAAGCTGTTAGTATCTCTGGTATTATCCAGGATGGTATAATGCACTAGCTCTGAGGAAACCTGAGGGCAAGTTGCTTTACTAAAAATTACTCACTTCAAAGAGGGGGAGATAAAGAGTTAAATTCTGTGTTTTAAATCCTTCGAAAGCTTTGAAGACCAAAAGGATTCTGAGCTCCTGATCATTAATTCGTTCCTCTTCTAGCAAAAGTTGTTTGGAACCACTTGGTTTATTCAGAAAATGAAAGAGTTTGAAGTCACTTTGCAAAAGCTTCAACAGGAAAGGACTTAGCAAAGACTTGAATATTTAGATAGACGTGATGAAATATTTATCTGATAAGATATCTGATAAGTATCCAAAAAGAAAAAAAATAGTATTTTTAAACAGATGTCGGAACATTGCAGTGCCAGCTCTGTAGAAGTAATTTATAGCTAAATGTTTACATAAAGCTGCTTTTATCAATAAAGCTTTCCCTTGGCTACATGGAGTAGATTTTATCTTGCATTATTAAGAGAGACTTCTTGGTCTTTCTTAGTTGATAGAGTTAAACTATGGGTGAATTTCTACAGCATCAAACTCCAACATAAATCAGAAAACAGGATTTGGCCCCTGTTGTAAGTTCTTTATTTCTGGCTTATTCAAATTTTGATGAGATCATATCGTTCTAGCAACATCAATAAGTTAATTTGTCATGTTTGCTTTAAGCAAGTGTAATCTTGACTCTAATAGCAAATTTAATTAGATAACAGCCCTTTTGAAATTATTGGTGGTTCATGACCAGCTGTTTTTTGATTTCTCTTTTCCTTTTTACATTTTTTAATATTGCACCTTTATGTAGATGATTAGACAATCTTAGTAAATAATGACTGTTAAGATCACAGGATACCCCTATTTTTTCTTTCTTTGCTTAAGCCGTTGCAAAATGTGATATGAGATTTAGCGCTGTTTTTCTATTCTCATTTTAAATAAGAATACCTTAGAGGGTTAGAGGAGTATCATCAGTAGTGGTTATTGGTAGACTTGATGCTGTAAAATGTAATAAGTAGTTCATGTATTAAACTGTATATAATCCTGGATGAAGAGTTATGTAAATAACTAAAAGAGGAAATCCCTCCCCTTTGGAGGCACTGAGAATTGCAGTAAGGCTGGGGTTTCATCCCAGTGTGAGGGGGGGAATTGTGAGGTTATAATTCTGTGGTGTTTGATGCCATCCTGGAAAGGAGCTTGAGCTCTGAATGTATGTTCTTGCATTAGGACTGTTAGGGCAGTAAATGAAGACAAATAGCTGTCCACTTTCATTGAACCTATGTACAACTATCATTTTGCTACAAAAAGTAGCAAGCCATCTAAATGTATGTAGGGATGGAACTGAATGAGTGCATCTCCCACCATATCTGCACATGGATCATGATGAATAAAGGCAGAAGCAATTTCTGAAAGGTAAGATCATTTTTCAAGATTTAGTAGGGGCAGGATATCGGAAACAAAGAGAGACTTGAAAGAACAAGTCAAGGCTTTTTGATTGACAACAGCACTTCCATGTGTTCATTACCTTCAAACGCTGATTTTTATCAGCAGAAACTTGATTGAAATTTCCAAAATGTTTATTAATTTGGTGTGTTTCTAAAGAACTTCTGAACTTTTTTCTAATATTGATGATAATGTGTTATGCAGAGAGATTTGAGATTGAGCAAATTTCCTCAATTTGCTCTTGATTTTGTCCCATTTGTTTTTTTGCTAGGTGCAGATATAGCCCATTATAATAAGCATTGCTTTTCTAGCATGTGAAGTTTAGCCTTATAGTACGAGTATGAAGTAGCTTTTCCAGAACATTAAATTTAGCTTCATAGTAAGTGCTACCTTAGTGATGGATCTTGCAACCGAAGTGAAACAGAGAGCAGAGAGCTGCCAATGGTGACAGATAGCTTGCAACAGATCTTCAGATCTTGTTCTAAAAGGAGAGATCAAAAAGACAGCAAAGAAAAAATGTGGTAAAAATCTAACAAAAAAAAAAAGTGGGAAAAATCTTACAGAAAAACAGTGTGAAGGTTTGCTTTAATATTATGGGACAATTGATTCATATTACCATTGACAGTCCAAAGCCGTACTATATATAACACTATAAGAATATCTTTGAGTAATGGGTATTTGTAAGATACTCAAATATCCTGTCATAAAAAATTATATTATGACATTAGTATATGTATATTATGAACATAGCTCAAGGCTCCCTAACTGTAGAAAATGGTTTCAGAAATGATGGTGGGTTTGGCAGCTTTTCAACTTGGTGTCACCATTTTCAGTATAAATAAGGTAGCTTGTTCTCCTAATTGATTGTGCTTCTATGGCTTTAGATAGCATAGAAAAACTGATACAACACTCTGAGTATTGCAAGATGATTCTGACAGTTGTTTTTTAGTCCTCCCTCATAATACCAGATCTTTGTCACCCAATATTTATAGGTTGAAATACACTGCTTGCAAATATTTTGTGTGTGTAAAATGAAAGAACTTTAAGCTAGGGAAACTGTTAATGTACACGTTCATGCAGAAGGTGGACTGTGGTCAGGGAGCGCATTTTGTGTTTATATTTTCAGACTGCTGTTCCCAGAAGCACAAAACTTTAGTTCTTCTCATAGAATAGTGATGTGCACTGTAGTGTGTGTTCTCTCTGCCTCTGCTGGTTCCCCCACGCCTTAAAAAGCACTGAAACTCCTTTGCAATGATATCTGTAGATCACTTCATCAGACTGGTGTATCTTCTTTTACAGTTTTTTTTCAATGCAGGTGCCCTCTTCACTGTCAATGTGAAAACTTTCAATTCATTTCAATGATAAAGAAGTAATTTTAGTGAAGTGATTGAATTTCTCATAAAGATCTAAACTGATCAGAACCTCTTGGCTTGGTGGTTGAGGAAATATCTTCCCAATACTCAAGAATAAGGTTAATCTTCAAAAGGGGCTTAGAGACTACATCGGGGGAACGTGAATTGTGTAGAAAGATCCTAGTAGAGATTTTCCAGAGGAATTAAGTACAAAAACTTATGTCTGATTTTTTTTTGTGTTTCCAGTCATCATCTTTTCTAATAAGAACTAATACAATCTGTGCAAAATGGTGATTATTCTAACATAATCCATATTGATCATAACTTCTCCTTTCCCTCACACCCAAGAGTGCAAGAGGAGGATTTTCAAGATTGTGAGTGGTTACTTACTCCAACTTTCCACAATTTCCCACACTTAGGAGGCAGCCTCTTTTTTTTTTTTTTTTAAGTGCACTGGATATAAAAACAGGAAGACATTTCATGTTTCTTTTCCTCCCCTATTTTCTTTCCTTTCCTTATATCTTTGTGTGCTGTTTTTCTTTCCAGTCGTGATTATTTTCTTATTTAAAATGCAATAGAAAGAAAATACCAGTTTTCCACCGCTGTGCCATTTGTCTACACATTTAGCTGTGGCAGTCTAATAATAAAAGGTAAATTCATAGAGAACTGTTCCTTTTTGTATTAATTTCACATAATTGGAAAATAGACATTTTAGGGACTTACCAGTCCTCTGATGTTACATGCTCTTTCCTTGTATTCAAGCCTGACAGATCACATTTTTTCTCATAGATATTCACTTTGATATAAACTTTTAGTACCCCTATAAAGCCCAGCTGCATCTATAAAAATTAACAGAAGTGGTTACACAATACCCTTTTGATTCCTTTGTTTCAAAAATTACCCTTTGCTGATATCTCTTTCTGATGACTAGGGGGAATAGCTAACAAGTGTTAAACCCGTCTTACAAAATTAGTTGGATCAGAACACTGTGAATAGAATCACTAGATCTGGAAGGGTTACGTCAGATTTTCCCACAGGTGGTAGTCCTGCTGGAATAATCATCTCTATATCAAATGCCAAGTTACATTAGTTCTCCAAACTGCCATTAGGCTTTAAGTGTTGAAACTCAGTGTAAATTAACTGTACCAAAATTCTCAGTCTGTCCCCAGTGATGTCTAGTGTTGAGGCTTTATAAACTTCCCTGTTGAGTTTCAACTTTGTTTTCAGATCTTGCTGACAGAATACAGCTCCAGGCAACCAGGGAAATGGCTTTCAGCATATTTAAGTTTCTGAATAAGGTAGAACTCACACCCAGAGATTCCTCAGCTTTTCCGTTGTGGGAGGTATGGGCACAGGATGGGAGGAAAACCGTGACAAGGGTTGCTAATACTTACTGTCTCTGAGGCTAAAATTGCCATGAGGGTCAAGTCCCTTTAGTTCCACTTGTTCCACACGTTCCACGAAATCCTACTGAGTGAGATTTTTGAGCCTAGAAATCATTCTCAAATGCTAGCAATAGTTTAGCTCGGGCTCCTTTGCACTGTGAGTTTGCAGTGCCTTTTCCAGGTTGTAGGCAGTTCTGTGTCATGGCCAGAGAGGGCCCAGGGCAGGTCCTGCCCTACGTGGGCAGAGCAGCTGGAAGGCAAAGGTGGCGTTGGGGCAATGCCCTCCCCCCCCTGCCACATCCCCACTCAGCAGGTCCAGGGGTGGTCCGTGGGGTCTGGCACTACCCAGAGAGTTGGGCAAGGACACGGGAATGGGGAGAGGAGGAAAGCAGGCTCAGACATGAACCCACAGGTTGAGAGAAAGAGAGGCCTGTGGCTGGGCACAGGCATGGCTGACCCCAGATGGGGCCAGCACCAAGACCTGAGCTCAAAAGGCACTTCTGAGCCAAGCAAGGCTTCTTGCATGGTCCACGCAGCTGAACCCTTCAGGGGGCATAGGGCGTTCAGGAACCTTGCAGACTCCTCAAAGAACTTCCATCAGTTTTTAATAAGATTTAATGAACACCTTTTTTTTTTCCCCCACGTTATCAAACAACGTGATAACTATATTAAATCTTCAAAGTTCTATATTACTCTCCTTTGTATATATATTTTTTCTTCAGTACGTGCGTTTTCTTTATCGTATTGACTGTAATCTTTTGCTTAATTAACATTTTAAATACATGGCCGATCTTGTAGCAGCTATTAAGCTAATGATTCATATTTTGTCTGTCACCCCAAAGATTTTTTTTGCCGTGGATCTTTTGGCATTTAATTTCTTAGTAAAGCTGTGAGTGCAGAGGAAAAACCCGAATCAGTCTCCCACTTCCTTTTCTTTTCCCAACCTGTTTTATATCTTGCATTGGATCGTACAGATAACTTATCAATTGTTTCTACTTTCTTTGAGTAATTTTCCTGTTCTTAGCACTGACCACCCTACTTTCACAGGAACCAAGACCTTCAAAAATTAGAAGTATGCTTGCTTTTTACAGAGTAATTTTAATGACTGGATGACTATGTATAGGAGATTCTCATAGGCAGTATCTGAAGTTTATCATCTTTCTATTATCTTACTTCAACATACTTCTTTTTTTAATTAATGCTGAGTAGAAAGTTATTTTTTGAATTATTATACTGAGATTATTCTATAAAATTTTTTATCTTGCCAAAATTAACTGAGAAAAAGCTGCCCGCCTTTGGGTATCTGTACAGCTTTGGGTATCAACACAATTCAATTCTTTATTTTTATTTTCTTTTTTTGCTTGCAAACATTTTTTATAACAGCCGAGGATTTGAAAAGTAAAGCTTAGATTATTCTGAAATAATTTATTAGATATTTTCTGGTGTTATTAGAATTTTTAAAAATATTTTTTAGAGGTCCAAAGGTCAGATGCTTACTTTTTTTTTTTTTAATGTCCTTGTATCTCAGGTGTTTCAAAGTACTATATCTTGAATCAATATCTTCATACAATACTACTATGAAAATCTGGTTGACAACCAGTAATACAATACTATTTTAAGGAAAAAAAAATCTGTAGATTAAAAATTAAATGGAGCGATTCTGCTTACTTAGATTCCAGGGAGTTCTGAGAGCACTATACCAACTAGCTGTTAGAAAGGAAAGGGAGAGACTAGAAGCTGATATATTTGTCTGATATTCTGGAGCAGGTTTAAACTTGCTTTGGAGAGTTTTACATCTGTGTAACTTGGAATAACTGCAACATCAAAAGAATCATCTAAATTTTCTCTGTTATCTTTTTTGTTTTGTTTTGCTTTGTTTACTTTTGCTACTTAACATTTATTAGTTTCCTGTTTACCCTGTATTCATTGATATCTGAATTTTTAAATTTTTCTTTGATTGAACCTTCTTTGCTCCATGTATAACATATGCATATTCCAGCAAAATGTGCTTTCACATTGTTCTCTTTTAACATGTTTTTCCCTGCCCTGTTATAACTTAAGCCTCCACTTACCGTATGTATCATCTAATAATAGTCTTTACCACAGTACTCTTACATTCTTACATTCTTCTTTTCCTTTGTCTTCCTCATTCAGGAAAGTTTTCTGAGTAAATAGGTTCTTTAGGTTATTCACCTTGTTTTACTCCTCTTCCTCCCCAGAAATGAACAAGAATTTTCTTTTTTCCTTGGCTTTCTTTTTCTTGTCCTGTTCTTTCTTTGAAATTCAGGATCCATTTATCTCTTGGAGCATGATCTTCCAGCATCACTGTGCTTCGTTACACTTCAAAGATGGAAAAGTTAATTGGCAACATGAGTAAATGGCTGATGTGTGTTTTTGCATGCTGGATGGTAATAACCATGAGTCAGTTTTGTTGAGGATGGACACCAGAAAATGTATTGGATATTGTATTAAAATACTTGTGTTATAAAGTGATAATTTTATCTCATTATAATATAACATTTTACAATACATTTTTTTCAGATATATCAAAGATAAAAAGTACAACAAAGTGTAGCTAAGTTTGAGTGGTATTTGCATCCAATATTGATTTTTAAAAAGTGTTGCTCAGTGATCTAATTAATCTCATTTTTCTTATTCGTGTGTTTTGCTCCTATCCAGCTTAGCTTTCAGGCTTAGTCTCTCATATTTTAGGCTTAGACTCTCATATTTAAATGAAAATTAGATCAACCCTGAGCAGCCTGTTAGTATAGAGACGCTAAGAAGTTTTTCAGCGTTTTTTAACAGGGAGAGGATGATAGATAGACAGAACACTTAGACCGTATTTCCTCCCTAAGATATCACTGTGCACCTTAATATTCAGGAAACAGATAACAATGGTGTCAGCATTAAAATAAATACTGTATAGTATATTTCTGAAAATTGAATGCAATTCCTCTTTTTTAAAACCGTCTTCCTGTGATTTGTGGATAGTTGTGTCCTACAAGACACATTCCTTGGAGGTTAAAATTGTGATAAAAGAAGATATAATCAGGATCACAGCTTAGATTTTCAAAGCATGACTGAAATCTTCATCTGTGTCTCCTTTATCTTGCAAATTACATGGTTATCTTTGTATTTTCAGATACCTACGTTTCGTGCATAAAGTATACCTCTTTGTTATTAACTTCATTTCACAATATTTGTTTTGACTATCTGTCTGTACAGTTGTTTTGAATGGTTCATCTTGAATTCAGGGTTAAGCTAGACACAAACCTCCACACTTTCTTTCTAATTACATGTCAGGATATCCAAAACAGTATTTTTACTACTTGAAAGCAGAGGTACCTTAGCTTTGGATTTTTATATTTAAATGTGCGTTCCAGTTTTGATATTAGCTGCTTTTGGCATTGTGGCTTTATTCCCAAAGGATCTTTAAGAGAACACAGCTCAAATGATGTTTAAAAATAATTAATTTATGTAAAATTCAATAATATTTTTTTATTTAACAAAGACACTTAGGTCCCAAGTGCACTTCATATTTGTCTGGCTTTCAGAATAAATGGCATAGAAAATTTGCTTTGTTCAAGGGTGTAAATCTGAACTCATGTTCCTCTGGGTATTTTCTTTCATTTGATGTTAACAATCCCCTCTTCATTGTATTATTCTTCATACATATTGATTGAATGATATCAAAGGATGTACAGCACTTCACTGGCAGAATCTCAGCAGTAAAGAAATCATTCATTATGATTGCCTCTCTTTTCAACAACTCTTTTCCTCTCCATCATAATTCTAACAAACCAAAGGTGTAGAACTCTGTGTAACTAAACAAATCAGATCTTTTTTTAAGGAATAAATTATGTAGAGCGGTATGGTAGAGCCAAGGCACTCCTTGCATTTCTGTATTCTCATAAAGGAGCTCAGATATCTAGCAATCTGTGGTATTCTACCTTCTCTTGATGCCAGTGAGCAGTTTGGAACAGAATAACACGAGACCATACGAAACACTATGACTTTTTCCTTTTTATAGCTCTAGTCGATTTACTTCAGCATATTTAGTTTTAATCCACAAACTTGCATTTAATTCATTTAACTTGGTGTGATTTGCTGTGATTGTCTTTGATTGAGAGAGGCTTTTTTGTCTCCTTTGGGGTACATATGATATGGAAACACTCAAATAATAAGAGGAGAATGTGTGTGACATGAAAGATAAAGTGTAGGAGGCAGGAAAAAAATGAAATCAATTTAACCCAAGAGAAAGAAACAAACTTGACAATTAAGAACACTGGGATCCATAGAGCCTTCTGAAGAGAGAACATATATCTGTCTTAGTTTTAACAGAAAACTAAAATACAGTAAAATACAGTTCAGAATAAATTGCTTGAAATGGAGAATGAAAATACAAAAATAGATTCAACATGATCCAGATAACTTCCCAATTCATTCTAAATTCTGTTGATTAGTATCTTATACCTAAAATTTCTGATCTGGGTTCAACATTTGATTAGAAAAAAAGAAAACTCTAGAGATCCATGGAAGTTATATAGAGAGAGATGTTAAATTTAGTCCTCTGTTGAAGAAATTAAGTGCTGACTGTTAAGGCAGCCCACCAGTATTTCATGTCAGACTGAAAATGGATGTAGCTCCAAGGGATTAAATTGCCCTAGGAACCCTAGGTTAAAAGTAGATGTGATTACTCACTTATAAAAACAGTAGAGGATCTCATTTGGCTTTTAGTTTAAGCACAAAATATATCTCTGCACTTTACTAGGATGATAATCACCTCGTGTGTGGGGGGGAGATTGGAAAGTCGGTGGACTGAGCTCCTGAAACCACTTAGCTATTACGTTGCATAAATCTAAAGCTATAATATAGTTCTGCAATTTATATTTCAAAAGTCATTCTAAGAATCATCCTGATACAATTACTGTAGATGAATTTCCAGTCAGGAATGGGTCATTTAAGAAATTGTTATTGACATATGGAAGCCTCAGTCATTGAACCCAGCTCATCTCCACATCATGTTAGATCTAAGAGGGATGATACCTTTCACTGATGTTTGAGCTTTAATCACTGAGCTCTGGCCTGAATTTTTCACTGCACCAGAGGAACTTCACAGTCACTGTAGCCAAGCCTCTCTGGGAATGTGAGGCAAGGTCATCCCAAAGTGTACCATAGTTTTTCTCCTGTAGTTCCTTCATTAATCACTCAAAATGACCTCTACACCGAGGTTAAGCCTGATTGTGTCAGGCTAGCACCATTCACAGTTTCCTCTGATTGCTGCTGGATTTGCACATTTAGTTTTGGTTTGGGGTTTTTTTGTTGTTTTTTTTATTTTTGTGAGATTTTTTGGTTTGGTTTGGTTTTTTGTTTGGTTTTTTTTCTTTTTTTGTAAAGTTAAAATTTAACTACTCAAATTGACTTTTGTCTAAACTCATACAAGTAACCAATCTAAGTCTTTATTGATTAATGGGTAATGACAGATTACAGAAGACATTAGGATTTCAGTTTTTATACAGCTCCTAAAAATGTCAGCTCCATCAGTCTTGGCTTTTATAATTATTTCATGCAACACAATGCTGGACAGAGTGGTGCAGGAGTATCTTGTACTGAATCACCTGTTACCAAGGCAGTCTCTAGAACTTCTTTGTTCTGCATTTAGGTCTTGGTTATCTCCAGTTAGCTTATGACACATCTCTTGGAATCATGGCACAAAGTGCTGCAGCTTAGCACGTTAGAACTTAAGCCATATTGAACTTGATGTACTCAGTGATTGACATCAAAAGTAAACAAAAAGATGTTTAAGTGCAGTTTTGATACATATATATGCAAGTTTCAAGTCACCTTTGACTGACAGCCAGCAGATGTAAAATAATACAGGGATTTTAGGGATGCCTAATGCTTTTTACAGTTGCTTAAAGCTTTTAGCCTATCTAATCAGGTAAAGCTGTATTTTTATCAGTTCTGTCCGAACAGAACTCCAGATCAGACAAGGAGACACTGTGGTGAGAGCTGAATGGAGTTCAGAGCGTTTCAAAGAAGAAACATGTATGAAATTCTGTTTTTCCTACCAGGCCATTTGGGTCTGGGACTTGTGTGTGCTGATGAGGCCTCCGCTGACCCAATTCGAAGTTTCAACATTTCTTGAATAGCAGTCATACAGGTGAGAAAAATAGCAAATCCGGATTGTACAAAGAACTGTGCAAATCAACAAAGTCCTCTGAAATGAAAAACTTTTTGGACTAAATGACGGTCTTTGTAGACTAAACTTCTGATGACTAAAATGAAGGAAAAAGGGCACCGAAACAATGTAGAAATGCCGTTTGACAAACAAACAGCATTTGTAAACCTAATTACAGAGAAGTTTAATTTATGGCTTATGACAAATGGTGGCACCTTCTAATTTCTGGTTTAACCTTTATGAAACTTTAACATAAGTGAATCATTAAATGGGTGGAATTCAGTTTACCAAGCTCATGTTGCAGCATAGTATTAAACTTACACAGTAATTGCAGTGTTTATTTTGGTGCTGGTACACTAATGCCAGTTTCGTGATCTGCTTTGTTCACCCAAGATGAGAATTACACAGACTAAGAACAGTTTTAACAAATTGTAAAGGCCAAAATCTGTGGCCTTTCACAGTAAAAAATGAATAATTGAATCGATACATTAAGTGGGAAAATCATTTAGTGGAATATATTTCTTCTTTTTTTTTAATGATAGGATGTCCTTTGTCATTCTTCAAGTTCAGGTGCAGCTAGAGAAATCAGGTTCACTATTAGAGATACATCCGTACTTTTTGTACCTTCAGTCCTTCCCAATTTCCATCGTGCTCTCAGTAATTGCTTTAGCACTGTATTTTCATCCTCATTATTTATATTTCCTGTGTTTCCAGACTTAATCCCCTGTTTAAATAGGACTCCTCAAACAGGTAGCAATTAAGAGGAATGGAGCAGTATCTAATAAAATATACACTCTGATGAACTTAACATCAGTGTGTATATTATGGAGTTAGGTTGGTCCTTAACTCTAAACAGAGACAACAGGGAATATCTTAAAAAATTCTGTGGCTCTGTAGTTTGTTATTGAGCATGGTTTTTAAACATACAATAATAATACTCTCCAATCTCTTCCATTTCCAACTTTTCATACATCTTAGGGTGAAAAAAAGGGCTACTGTGAGCCATAATTTGTATTGGTCTTCTCTTTCTTCTGTGTTTTATTTTATTTCATTTTATTGTTTTATTTATTTTATTTCATTTTATTTATTATTTTACTTTGAAAACAATGTGCTTGGATACAAACCTAGCTTGTCTACAGAACCAAACTCCATGAAATGCAAATCCCTCTATGTAAACACAGTGTAGATTTTAGCAATAGGACTCAACAGGGAGTCTCTGTCCTTTTTGGATGTATAAACCATGGCAGTACTGAAGTAAATCTGCAAATTCTCTTGATTTAGGAAGGCCAGTTTCTTTTAAACAGCTGAAGTCAGTGTAACTTCAACAGATAAGTAACTTGCTTAGATGCAGCCCTTTGATTGAATTCTCAATGTACAACCTGTAAACTTTGCTTCAAGTTAGCTGAGCATACTGCCTATGGGTCTTTAAATCTTTCTGCCTCCTGAGAGGCAATGAAAGACACCATGGGAAATATAAGGTCAGAAGTACTTTTCAGTTTTCATCCAGCTTTCATCCATGAGAGGTTTGGGAAGATTCTGAGAAACACACACTTCCATCCTCTTCTGATTTTTGGTCATCTTGGAACAGACCTGGGACAGAAATGGATTCCAGGACAGGAGGCAAGGTAGATCCCATACTGTGCATGGTAGAGCAACCATGAGTTCTCTGTAACTGATCCCTGCACTCAGTGTCCTATAGAAAGAAGCAGGACCCTCTGCTTTCATTAATGGATGGCCACTAATGATCGTGGTGATGGATTGCTAAATAAATAACATACATAAAATCGTGCTTGTTTACTCCATTTAAAGCAGAAGGAATAATGTTCTTGCTTTGTCAAACAACTGTGTAGAGTAGGGTACTGGGCCAACTCATATTCTTGTATTGTGTGAAACTTCTTTATCCCGTGATAGTTAAATAATAGTTACTGATCAATTAATTATATCAGTCCTCCTTAAAAATGTCTAATTCCTGTGGAAATTATGTGTATTTACCAGTATTTCAAGTCAATAGAGTGGCTGGTGTCTCAGGCTGAGGGGCTTAATGTTTTTTTTTGCCAAGTTAAAGAGCTTTACAAAGATCTTAGTGTTCAGAATTACTTGTTTAGTATACATACCTGAACACACATGGCCTTACGTGTATGTAAGGGAAGAAGAGGGCTGCTTGTGAATCAGCTAATCTGAAACTGATCCATGAACTACAGTCAGTGTTTATATGAAATAATTTTGGAGTATATTATCGATGTTTTAACTGGATACCGGTGAAATTTATAAGCGGGTACCCACAGCACTTTTAGAATTTTAGATCTGATACCGTGGCTCTTAACCCAGTAAGTTTGATTTAATGAATCAGCATATTATAAGTAGCAATCACTGGTGGAGAAATGCCTTGAAGCTCATAAACTTAATGACATCTACCTGGCAACTAGTGCCAAAGTCTGAACACAGGAACACAAAATTGCTCTTGGCTGTAGGAGCAAAGTTCATACATTAGGAAAGCATTTCAGGACATGGATTGGACCAGTTTGCACTTGCATGCTAACTGACTTGCTTTCTCTACGTGTCCAGCAGTGCTCAATATTCACTACTTTTTTATCATCATCATCATTAGCCTACAACTAAAAAATTTTGCTTGTAAAATTAACATTCACAGAATTATGATTTCCTAAGTGGTCCTGTCTTATAAAATACTGAATTATATGAGTCAGAGAAATAGCTTCTGCTGTGCGTTCATTCTTTTTTTTTTAATGAAATTATCTTGGATTTACATTTTCTTGTTAATGTGTTTTCATCTTGTATTCCACAGCAATCTCAATGTAATTTTTTAAAAATATAAATTTACTTGAGTTTATCCTAAAGACATTTGGCATATTGAAATTCAAGTCAAAGCTGTATTTCTTTGCTTTCCACTTGAGTATATCCACTGTCTGTAAAAAATTATGCACTTCATAGTTCAGGTACATATACAGATTTATTTGAATTTTTCTTTTGAAAATGTGCAAGTGAAACTATTTCCTGAGCAACACACAGGCTAATGTAAGCTTTCTGTGCTGAAACCCAGTAACAAAAGGTCTATCTTAACGTGTTTTTTCTTAGTTTAGAAAAATAAAAGCTGTGTTCTGGCTGTCATCAAATCTGTGTGCAATGATTGATTTATTAATACTATTCTCATATTTTCCTCTTGTAATTAACAAAGTTATTTCTGTTTTTTAAATGCTGGGTTTGGTGCTTTATTGCACTAGTCATGAGCAGAAATTTGAGCACTTACATGTTTAGCACTTAGACCATCTCAGTGCTACCATGTAACGTGTTTCAAAGGATGTAAAATCCGTTCAGATTGGAATAGGTGCTAAAGCTAGAGACAAAGAAAAAAAGGGCAGTAAAATATTCCCCTTTTCCTTAGAGAAAAAAGCCAGAAGCTATTCATTATCCTGTTCTGTAAATGTCGTTTACTGCATTGATACCAACTATTTTGCTTTGTCTTTATCTCATTCCTGACAGTAAACTGATCTAGTTGTAAGAAAATGGGTTTATAGATAGTTACATTTTGTCTGGAACCAATCCATATCTGATATACAATTATTTCCACCTTGCTTAAAGTAAAAAATTAAATTATCTGATAATGCTGAATTTTCAGTGATGACCATGGTGCTTAATCAGGGTTACTGATTGCATCCTGAGCTGGATGAAAAAGAGGAATGGAGACTGCAAAGGCAAAAGCCACACGTTTTTCACATGACTATGAAGTATATGGTTCATTGGGCAGCACTAATAAGGGGAAGGAAGGGATTTAGCTTGTTAATCCATGCTTCTTAACACAGTGTTACATTAAATGACACCCACAACATGCGTACTGATTGTGTTAGAGGTGGGACCTGGATGCTGCTTCATCCGCCTGTGGTGTCTCTCCTGAGAGTTTTCTATCAATAAAGCATCAATTGATGAAGATATTGTAATATGAAAAGTCCAATTAAAATTGGTTTGGCTTTAGAATTTATGTAAAGACAGGCAGAGGCAAAGGTAAGTCTATGTGGCTCATTGCAGGGTGTAGCAGAGACACCTCAGGTAGTGCCATGCCAAAAGTACTGCACCTGTGTTGGGGCAGTGCTGTGAGGTAATCTGCCTCATGCTGCATTCTGTGCTACACCCAGGTTGTATAGCTGTAGTACAAGAATCTTTGTGTAATACTGAATTTCATTTTGTTGAAGTAAATGATATGATATGGTGATAAGCCTAGAAATTAGGGAAGCGATGCTTAGAGTAGCTTGAAGTCTAGATCTCCAGTGCTACTCACCTCCTCCTGGCTCACTTAAACATAGCATCTACATTTCTTTTGTAGTGAATCAAAGGTCAAAATAGGGATTCAATCTATAATTTCCATTGTACTTCATATTAGCATTTATTATGATATGAAGATTCAACTGAAATGAAGCACAAGTTTGAAGTTAGTCACACATAAATGTTTTGTTGACTTGGGATGGTATACAGTGGTGGAATAAAACATTATTCTATTTCATAGTACATCCAAATCTGGCAAGAAAAAAATAATAATTTAAAAAAAAAAATCTTAATTTCTTTCTTGTTGCTTCAGTGGCCTGAAAGATCTAAATATGATGTCATGAAATGCATGATCTGTGTTTGTTTTCAGAACAGCCGATGCAACATTTTATAGGAGCTAGCACTGAGAGGGATACATGTGTGCATTTTTTCATTACTCATCTTACTTAAGGTCAATCTGTAATAAGAAAGTCCTTCCAGCACCAGAAGTGTATGAAAGCTTTCAATAGGTATATCTGAATCCATTCTGTCTAAGTGAAGGGCTCTCTAGAATACAGACACAGTATTTCCTACCAGTTACCTTGTTAACAAGCTCATGCAAAGCAAGTGACAAGTCAGTTCTTTTTCCTGCCTCTCACCACAATTACAAAGAGTTTTGGTACCCCTGTGTGAGAGGAGAGATATGCGTAAGATGAAGGATGTAGATGATATTTTGAAACAGCCTGATTTAATTTCTCCTGTCTGAATTTCTTTAACTGGACAGCATGAAATGGTTTTGGAGAACTACAGTGTGACAGGTTTCCACATGACTGCAGTATATTTTTTTTTAAGTGTCAATTTTTTGTTCTTAGGAAGAACTAAAAAGTTCTAGCTCTTATAAATAAATACGAAGTGTCAGGATCTCAGTTTTAATAGCTGTTTGGGATTAATGAATAAATATTAAGAATTTGTGTAATAGAAATAAAGGAATTATAGTAAAAAATTTAGACATCAGAATTCTTATTCATAAAATGACCTGCAGTGGCTTGTATTACATAAGTAAGTATAGATCCAGTGTTCTGTATTTAGTCTTTTGTTTTTGTTAAACATTTATTTCTTGTTGCTTCCACGTGAATTCTTTACCCACTAATCTTGAAGTCCTTTTAGCAAAATAGATTTACCAGATAGTGTGGCCAATTGGGCAAGAATAGCAGTTGATACTATTCTGTTTCACTAGGCATTAGCTAAGAGAAATCCTAGAAATCCTAATAGCAGAGAAATTACACATAGACTTACAAATGAATAATTTCATGTGGAAGGAACAAACCATTTACTGTCTTGTTGCAAAATCAAACAAAGTTGAATTAGCTCGGAGATACTGGTGATGGTCAGAGCACATATTCTCACAATCGTTTTGATACAGCTTATGTGGGGTATCTTCTTAAGTTTCATTACTTTTTCCCTCTGCCCTAGATATTTCTAAAATAAATTATGGAAATCTGACTTACCAGTAGTAGTATCTCTCCAGATATTTGTAAGCTATTAAAAAAATACTAAAAGAGGTTTCATTTGTTTTCTTGTTCATAGGAGGTGATCAAAGTGGCAGGGAATTTCCTGATGGTAAATTGCTCGTATCAAGTTTTCTTAAAATATAATTTCTTTAACATTTAAATTTTCTGAAATAATCCAAAAGAAAGACTGTTTAGAAGGGGTTATCCAAATATTTATTTCCAATGTGAGAAGACATTTTCTCTTCATAAAATAATAATACTATTTTAACTACAAGATAAATCAGTGAAAAGGTTTGCTGACCTAAGCAGAGTAGTTGCAGTGCTCATATATTCTTTTCCTGTTTTGACTCATCTTTTGCCAGGGCTCTAATGTTCAAGATTATTCTTATTTTAGAACAAAGTCAGATTTAAACAATGTAAATTTCTAAATGAAACTTAATTGTCCACGCTTATCTTGTGGCTCTGAGAGCCATCTTCAATTTCTATGTTTTAGAGACTGTGCCAGGGGCAAGGTAATGACCCCAACAATATGACCTCTACCTTATGGGGGCAAAATTTCTGTGTTTTTATTAGATTCAATAATCGCTGAACACATCTGGTAAATAAGTTTATGTGCTTCGTAGTATCATAGTATAATTAATTTTAAAAGGGACCTCAAGAGGTCCCTAGCACACTGCCTGGTGCAAGCAGGGCCATCTGTGAGATCAGATCAAATTGTTCAGAGCTTTGTCCGCTCAGTTCTTGAAAAACTCTAAGGATGTTTGTGTCTGTGGAGCTTTCCCTTCACTGGGCTGAACAAGCTGTGCTCGCTCAACAAGCCTCTCACCTCATGTCTTCAGCCCCCCCAACCATTAAGGTGGCCCTCCACTGATCTCACCTCACTTGTGCAATGTCTTCTGTGCATGGTGTGTGTGTGCATGCACAAAGCTGGCAGCAATATGTAGGGTGCTCTAATAGGGAGCGCTGGGCAAGAAGAAACAACCCTGAGTCCCCTGGCAATGCTCCTGGTGATGCAGCCCTGGATGCTGCTGACCATTTTTTCTGCCCAAGCTCATTGCCGGCTCCTGCCCAGCTCATCGCCCTCAGGCCTACCAGGACCTTTTTCCCAGAGCTGCTCCCCAGCTCATCAGCCTCTATCATTGCCACAGTTTATTCCCTCCCAGCTGCAGGACTCTGCACTTGTCTCTGAGGAATTTCATGATGTTTCTGTTGGCCCATTCCTTCAGCCTGCAAAGAGCAGGCCTCCCCCCCAGCATATTGGCTGTCCCCTCAGATTTGATGTCTTCTGCAAACTTCGTAGGAATGCAGTACCAAAATCTAGATGGAGTCTGTGTTGGAAATTATCTTTGTATCATAGTTCTACTACAGTACCCTCACATTTACATCTCCTTGAAACTGGCTCATTTCTCTAAGATCTGTTTCATACTCTACCATTTTTCTACGTCCCTCAGGTCAGCTGTGTAAAATACTGATGTTTCCATGTCCATGGTTTTGACTTACAGGGCTGTAGGAATTTTCCTCTTTGCACTGTCAATTTTTTGTATACTGCCTTTAATGAAAAATTCTTCAGATATATTCTTATATTGTTTTCCTCTGGATGTCTTCTAACTAATTCTGATGATATCCCTGAAATGAGATGCCCAAAATGCAACAGAATATTCCAGTAGAAGCTTTACCATGATAAGAATTTAATGCCTCTTATACAGGCATATGTAAATAAGAGTGTTAATTATTATGATTATTTTTTTTATAATATCAAGGCATACTTAACTCTCATTTAGTTTATGATAAACATTCTTCTGTTGATCCACTGCCTAATCAGCTTTACCTGTCCTGAATCTGTACATTCATTTATGCCTTTGCCTTATAATGGTTCTTAGTTGAATTTTGTGTTCAGCTTAATACCTTGACAAAATGTGCTTTTGTCTGATCTCTGACACTTTCTCTAAATAACCTTACCCAACTCATAGCTTCTTTTTTTCTTTTTGTAATAAAGATATATCCTTCATTTCTAGTCTGAGCACTGTGAGAGTTCAAATGGGTAAATTGTTTGGTGGTGGAGTCACTATCCCTGAAGGTATTAAAAAACCATGTAGATGAGGCACTTCAGGACATGCTCTAGTGCATATAGTGATTATATGTATATATATGTATTTTTTATTTTGTTACATTTAACTGGGGGGCAGAAGATGTTGACAGTTGGATGCAGTGATCTTAGAGGTCTTTTCCAACCATGACAATTCTGTGATTCTGTGATTGTTAATGAGTTTAAGCAATTAGAAAATGAAGGGGTTTGCCTATAACAGGAACTTTTTTACTGAAGAAGTTAACTGTGATTAATGAAATCCTTATTACCACAAGAAACATTTATTGCATGGGTTTATCAGCTATAATATAGTTCAAGACTGTCAACTAATTTTTATTATGTTTCCCTTATATCAAACCTTCTATAGTCCAAAAAGATTTTCAATGAAATGTGGATGTGTCAGCACCCATCCTCTGTCAGGAAAGAAGTCAAGTAGTAAGCAGCTAGATGCTATGTTTAAAAAAAATCCCTTCTCTTTCATCATAGGGCTTTATCTTATTTTTTTGTAGTGATTTAGAACCACTTAATGATACAATCCTGCCAAGAATTCTCTTAATTATTCATGACAGAATGTATTTACTTCAGGAAAGCCCTCTGAAAAGAAGTGTCCATCTGGCAAAAACACACTTCCTTTTCTTCTTTAATTGGAACCTAACTTTAACTGTCCTGACAAAAGGGAATTTCTGATGAAATGGACGTAAGCTGCTGATTTCCTTCAGCCAGCATCTCTGTCAGCTATGGGTTGAACCACTGTAATGAAACAGATATTTCTATATGATGAACAGCAATGAAGTATATAGGTACATGGCATAAAGTGACTGTTCTTATAGAACAGTTGAACATTTCAAGGCTCAAATTTTTCAAACACACAGTATTTAGGTGTTGGGATACTGTTTGTGTAATGCCTTATTTACTCTGTCAGTGAAACATCAGACTTTATAACAATCCTTAGGAAGGTTACTGTAGGGTCCCAGTGACAAGCCTTGGGATCTCTGTGGTCTGGGCACTGCACACCCAGGTCTTCTTTTCCCACTTAACAGCTACAAACAATACAGCTTGAAGTACAGTATGATTGTAGTTGTCTAAAAAAGTCGATCAGTGCAAAATGGTGTTTAGTTGCCAACCTTTATGTACAAGAGATAGAAAAGTTCCCTATGTGACATACATCAACAGTTCAGATCTCCCTTTGAAATGGTGATAACCACAGTCTGTAGAGTTTGATGATTATAGGTGTATCTATAGTTTATAGATTCATTGAAATCTATAGCCAAATTTCAAGACTGAGGAGGAAATTGGGGACCAAAAGGTAATTGTTTTTTTGACTGTGCTTCAAAATACCAAGAAAAACTTACTTTTGGAAGCTGCTTGTGTTCTTGAGCTTCCCACTGGACAAGGGGAAACTTCTGGAGCACTGTGCTAAGATTTTCTGCCTTAGCATGAGCTAATTGGAAAGTTGCAGCACTTACCTTGGACATGAAACATTGACACTGGATATCCCATCATGCTGTAGTTGCTTTGAACTCACTTTGAAATGCACTGCCTGGCACACCAAGTGGGGAAACTCCAGATCTTTTCTGTGGGTCATGCTGACTATGAGACAGTAACCAGAAATGCAAACCCTCTTCGCAAATAAATCTCCTAGTTATCAAAGTTGGAACTTTTTTCTTTGGTTGGTTTTGTCTGATTGTGTCTTTGTGGTTGGATTTTTTGTTTGTTTGGGTTTGTTTTGTTTTGTTTTTTTTTAATCTCTTCACAGATTTTGTAAAAATGTGACAGCTCAACTAGGAAAAACAGAATAAAAATACACTTTCACCTTCTGTAATCATTTTGTGAGTTCTACTTCACATTCCCTCTGCTGTTCTTGTAAGGAAATGAAATGACATGTTTTGTTTATGTTGAAAAAGGAAGATTACTTTGTTTGATACTGAATATTGTTGGGTTGCAGTTCAAAAGAAAATAAATTAACTTAAATTCCATCCAAATCAAATATTGCTTTGCTAAGTTTTTGGCAGAGCTGCAAACTATCACTTAAAACTTTTCTTTTTATTCTCAGCTTCTTATTTGTGCAATCACTTAAGCAGATAATATTACTTCAAAGGCAGATTTTTACCAGTAGGGTAAAAAATAGGTTTTGATAGTATAAATATAGAATAAACAGTTTTTGAAGTACATATGTGTCACAAATACTCAGTATTGGAAAGCTGACATTTGTTCCTGTGTATTTCTTCTTCATACTTGGTACGTACATAGAAAATTACAAACTTTACTGCAGGTAAACATTGAATAATACAAATTGTGATTGTATGTAACATTTGTTAAAAGAATGGTAAGCTAAACAAGTAAAATAATTATTGACATATATGGATAGTTATTACATAAAGAATTTAATGCTATTGTAAGTATCTTTTTTAAGATACTTTTTTAAGACTTGGGCCCACCAGTCACACTTCTACTTGAAAATTTTATCTTTGATGTCACTGGAATTATGGTTGAAAAATTGTATACTAAGATAAGCTATCCACCTAAAAATTTCTACCATTGTTTTTTCCTCTAAGTGGTCATTTTTTGTTTGTTTCTTCCTTTGAGACACTAGAAGATAAAGGTACAATGCTGAAAATTAGAACTCTTAGGAGAAAATTCAGAAAGAAAAAACTATGTAAATAGTTTCTCACATTTTTCAGGAAAATTTTTGTCTAATGCAGCATTGTGCTTTAATCAAAGTGACTTTAGTCTACTGCAATTATTGATTTATCTTGTCAAAAGAACCCCATTTTGTTTATCAGTAGGTTTTTTTGTTTTGTTTTGTTTATGGAGGGTTTTCGTGTTTGATTTTTTGTTTGTTTTTTTTAATAAACAGTCATATATAACATGCCCTTAAAACTTTTTTGTAAGCTGATAAGTTGTCTTCCAAGAGTACTAGTCCAATGCAAATGTTGATATGGTTGCATTTAAGGGAGTGGTTAGAATGTCAGTAGAAATGAGTTAATTATTAGAACTACCTACACAGTTTGATGCATTACTTTTACTAGAGGTAGAAATATCATTTGTCTGAGCAGCTACTTCAAATAAAAGGGTCAGCTTCAGCCAAAATCTGAGAATCTTTTTCCTAAAGCTACAGTAAGATAATGTGAACGTGCTTTGTAGAATGATTTTGCATGCAGAGATGTGCAAGTGAGGATAATTAAGCTATGATAAGTAAGTCCACAATTGGTACATGGCCTGCATCGACCTGATATTATGGAACATCACTGCTGGATTCTATAGCAGTGGTAATTCTTTCATTAATATTTTCAGCAACAAAGAATTCAGGAGTCACTATGTATTTTTTGTATTTGAAGAGAAACTGCCTTGTTGGAAACTTATAGGAACAGCACACATGCTCTAGCAACAGCTTAGGTATTCATAAAAACTATGGCTATCATTTGCAATAACAAAAAAAATTTTAAAAAGTTCCATGGTAGGTGTACAATGGAATTTTTTAGCAGCTTAATCCTGCTTTATCACTAGCGATGACATTTCTATCCATCCCACTTGAATGTCAAAGAAAAAAAATGCACTACAAATATGAAGAAAACTAAACATAATGAAACTAACTTTTACATTTTATGTAATAATGATGTATGTGCAATGAAAGAATGTTTCATTACTACGAGGACTTCTGCTCTGTGACACATCTATTTCCCCTTTCCTTACTTTCTGTAGCAGAGTCAACAATTTAAAATTGGTTCTGGCATCTGGTTCTTGAGCATAAATAGGTTATAGTAGCAATATTAATATGAAGAACAAGACCTTTTCATCTTCAGGGTGTTTAAAGTGGAAAGAAGGAGATACGGATACCAGGGAACTGCTTTACAAGAAAAAGAAATAACTTCTATTTCTGTCAAAACGTTACTATGTTTCGGAGGTATAAGGAACTTAACAATAATTAGAAAAATCTGATTCCTTTTTGCAGCAAGTATATATCATATTCCCACTGTACTTCATTGTATATTTTCTGCATTTTGGTGGAGTATATCAATCAGTGCTTCCAAGTGGTCTGTACAATAATCCATCCTTCAAGGGATTTTGCATATACTTTATATTATAAACATAAAATAGCTAGATGTGAAGTTTTCATGCTTCATTAATCCTTAAAAAGTTTGGAAAAATAGTGGCCATTACGTACATTATATAAGAATTAAACACTATATACAAGTTATAAAAGAATTTAATTGTTTTTAGACTGGGGAAGCTGATTCCAAATTCAAGTGCACTCTAGAAAATGTCCAACTGCAGCCCTTTCCAAGGGCACCAGTGCATCTTCTGATTAAATCTTTGGGAGATTTATTCTGGGAAAGTCAGACTCTCTTCCAACAGGCACGTCCCAGCAGATGCTGCAGTTTATGGAAGGGTTGTTGGAGCCACAGGCATCTGGTTTGGCAGGTGCCCAGTTTGCCCCCTGCTGTATCAGCCAGAAGTGAATTTGCTGAAGGCAAGAGCTGTGATGATTTGGTTCATATCACAGCTCAGCTCTTTTCTTCGAGGGAATGAGCAATCTGGGTCACTTTGCTATGCCACTACCCGTGTTGGTAGTGTTCACACACCTTTTTTGCTACCACAATGCCCACTAGCACTTCAACTATGTGAAAAATTATAAGATAGTAATGGATAAGCTAATTAAATGGGGCAACTGAAATAAGGGAAGTATACAATGTTGTCTTCAGATGACAGGAAAGAGTATTTCCTGCTCAGTACACAGAGGGGAAGACAAAGAATTAACCAGGGACAAGACCAGTGAAGAGATTTGCAGAAATGGCCATTTTAGCTTCCGCCTCCTTCAGACATTCACCAATAGGACATTTTGACAACAGGACAGGCACAGTGTCTGCCATTGGAAATCTCCTAATTATGGGTCAAAAATGCCACTGACACATGATGCACAACACTGAACACATAGTTCAGAAGCTCACACAGAAGTTCAGAACAGAGGAAAAATTTCTGTTGGATTAACCTTTATACCTGTAGGTTCTATGCCAGATTCAGCATCAGATGTATTCAAGACTCCTTTTGAAACATACAGGCAATTTAAAAATGACCCAGAAAAAAATCGTAAATCTGGCATATGCTTTGTATCATCTGCTCTAGCTAATTTGACAGCTGTTCTGCTGTTTGCATCTACCTGATTTGGACAAAGTTCCTGGGTTTAGTAGCCTCAAGAAAACAGTGCAGAACTTGGCAGTGGTGCTTACAGACCCACACTCTCAAAGGCTGTGTTAATTCACCAGGTTTAGCTGCTATTGTGGGGCTTGTTTGTACTTGATGTATCTGCTGACTGCATATTCCTCTGGGTGCATAAATTGCTTATGCACCCAGGCACATGTTTTCGTTCCCCATCATTCTTCCTCTGCTCACCTGGTGAGATAACTTACTCCATCATCACTCCCATGGAAATCCACCCTGGTAAATCTGGTATCAATCAGCTAAAAGTGCACTCTACATTTAGTCACATACACCTTGACATCAATTAGAAAAGCGCAAATATTAAATAAGTCTTCCAAGTGTTTCCAAAAGCTACACACATTCACATAAAAGGCCACCTTTACAAAGGCTGCCATGCTTGCTAGAGAGTTGGCAGACTTCCTGTGGTAATAGGGGTTTTATTTTGAAACTGTATGTCCTCTATAGTACAATTAGAATACCATTGTGAACAAGAAGTGCCAGAAATTAAACCAGTGTTAGCTGCCAGCTTTATGTGACAGATCATGGACTGAACATTATTAGAGAGCAGAATAATTGTGGGGATTTTTTTGTTGTTGTAACTGCGATGAAGGGATAAGGAGTGGCGTATGTGTAAATTGTTCACCTTTGCTGTTGTTGTAATACTGTTATTTTGATTTAAGTGTGGGGAATTCCTTTGTTGATGTAAGTGATGTTTGTGAAGATTATGGATTGTGTGACGAATGTAAATTTCAAAGATAATTTAAGGATAATGATAAAAGAAAACATCTTTTTGCATTCTCAGTATGATATAATTAAAAATCAGATCCCATAAGATATTCAGGCATCTTAATGCTTAGTGACTTCAGCATTATGAAGATACATGAACACTTTTTAAAATCTGCCCCATAGACGTATTTCAAGAGGGTCAAAATGCATTGTTGAATTGCTGTTCTTTTCTGTTACCATTTTATTATCTTTCCCATCCAAGTTAGCTGCTGCACTAGGTGCCTTTCTCTCCTCTAATGATTGGTTTGGGGAAGCTTTGTAAAAATTATTTCTGTTTCACAGCATTCAAAGTAGTACAGCTTAAGGGCTGTACGCTTACTACTCTATGTACTTAGTTACTACTTTGTTCTAAAAGATGCTGAGTGTACTTGTCGCCCATTCAGCTGCTAAGGGGGCAAATGATCATCATGGGATCAGGCACATAAGAGCTCATTTATTCCCTAGCCAGCAGGAGGGGAATTTAAAGTAGTCAGACTTAGCAGAGAACCTCTTAAAATTTTCCTTCTGAAGGAGAATCTCTGGTAGTGCAAGAATGGCAAAACTGCCAGTGGTATAAGTTAAACCTGAAATTTTATTTTGCACGTAGGACTAAGGCTGGACACAGGGGGAATTCTTAAACAGAAGCTTAAGGAAAGAAACACACAATATTCTATCACAAGTACTGTTCCTGCTAAGGCTGAGAAAAATCTGTAATAAACCTCTGGTTAGAAGGGTAAAGCTGGCTTTAAAACTCAAAGGTTTGATTGTGAACCATTCTTTTAAATACTATATATTCTGTGTTTCCTCTGTGCAGGTATCTAAGCCAGACTGGACTGGAAGAGACGATGTTAACAGCCAACCCTCAAAACAGGGAGAAATTAGCTGTACTAAAACAAGCTTTAGGTGCTCTGGGATTCAATAGCCTGGTAAGTTACACAAACTTGTGTTATTTGTGGCTAAAATCAACATATTACTTAGTTAAAAGCAGACCATAAGGAACTCTCACTAGTAGCCTTTTGTGGGGAAAAAAAAAGTGCCTTTCTGTCTTCCTTTTTTTTTTGATGGTTCAGACCTGGAAACAATATACAGTACTAGTTCACTCCGGGGAAATTACTGTAATCACTTTTAATTAGACACAGCACCAACAATGTAAATCTTTTTCATTCTTAAAGACTCACAAAACAGCTTCAAGGTATAATACTCCAAACAATTAAATTACATAGATAAAAAGAAATAACCAAATCCCATATGACAGAAACCTCATAAAACCCACAGGAATTTTTTCGTCTTCCTGATTATTTCCTTGTCCCTTTTAATTTGTGTAACACACATTCCAAGTGCCTTTGCGAGCAGCACCTGAAAAGAAGTACATACTTAGCCAGAAAAAATCAGAGCTGGGTAACTTGAAGAAGCTAGCTTGGAAAAAAAAAAAAAAAAAAACGAAAAAGCAGCATGAAGTTTGGTCTGGTAGTTGTATTTAATCCTATAAAGCTAACAAAGACAGAAGAGGACAGAGGTCTGGAGGACAGAGGTGTGAGGGGCAATCAGAGGAAACAGGGCTCAGTTTAAGACCTCATCTAAGCTATGTAATTCCCTTCAGGATACTTGAAGGGAACCAGCTCCCCATATTTTCTACATATGTATGCTATCTAACACAACTCTAGCTGGGACATTTCTGCATAATAACTGCATAAGCAACATTAGTTCTGGAAGTAGGTGAAAATTTATTTACCTCTACATAATATTTAGCATTGTAAGAAAAGCAGAGGAAAAGTTAATGTGACAGTGTGCTAGATTATTATAAGAGGTGACAGGTGGCCAACAGTTGTAATAAAAAGGGATCAAGAGCTACCTAAAAAATTGTGAGTTTACTGAAGCTGTTATTTAAGTATGAGGTAGACTTCTGTGGCAATGGTACTTTGTGTAGTTGTTTGGTATTCACTAGTTAAGGCAGTAATGAATGTTCTTTGGTAACCTCTGACACCTTTTAATAGAAAGAAAAGTGTTTATTTTTTCTTAAATAAATATTCATGTGGTCTTGTACAAGACTGAACACATATAGCTATATTTGACAGAATTATTCCTTACTTTTAGTGGTTCAAGCTCTGTACCTGTGGACTTCAGTAGCAAAATTTCCAGGCAGTTCTGCATTTAGTCCAGTGCTCATGGATCTCTCTGGCTCTTTCATTAACCTTTATGTTCTGTTGATGAAGAGGTTCAGCCAACAAATAAATAATTGAATGCATAATGAATGAAATTTTAGAAGCCTGCAGCAACAGTCTGAGAACACTTTACCTACAGTGTTCTTCCAGACCCAGCACTTGACTTTGCTCAGAGTTCTTGAAAGGAGGTATGTTGCCTCACAGAAAAGCAGAAATTACCTTCAAGACTCATCTATATCCAGGAAGCATTAGAACTGAGTTGGCTAGGAATCTGTGAAGCTTCAGGCTACTGCAGGTTGGTCTCCCGTGCTGGAGGCTAGAGGAGTATATGTAGATAAAACATATCTCCTAAAATTTCTGCCTCTTACTTCTGAGGTACATTGAAAGGTCTGTATGTATTATTCCTTGACTATGTAACCACAATTAATGAGAGAGTTGATTATCTTTTTGAAGAACTGCATAAACATTCCTTAGCAGTCATCAATGGTGTCTGGAAAAGTATGTTACTGTTTATTAAAAAAATATTTTAAAATGGAGGGAACATGCCTCTTAGGGGACAACAAGAAAGTTTTTGAGAATCTGGGATGTGAACTAAACCCAAGGCCTGACCAAAATCACCAGAATAAACAATTATCCCACCTTGCTGCAACTCAGTGTTTCACAGACATCCCCAAACCAGTTCTGAAGAAGCTAACAAGCCAGAAGTGTTTTGTTACACTGTGCCATTCCATACTGCCTAAGAGGCTTTCCCAAGGGGCAGGGTATAGCACCCTAGCTTGCATGCCTTATTGCTATGACATTTCTTCTATTTTAAGACCTATCTTATTCAGACTTCACCTGTGTTGTTTTTTTTTAATCTCCAGCTTTGGTACTGTGGAATAGAAAATGATGCTCTTTCTTGCCTTATTTACATCTGTCTCATACAGTATGAGATTTAATTTCTTGTCTTAAAATGTTGTTTAAAAAATCAAATGTACTTAAACAGCACTTGAGGTATTGTAGTCTGTATCTCAGAAAGCCTGTAAGCTTTTTCTGATGTCCTCTGATGACAGATGGACATACTTATTAGAGAAAGGAACAAGAAGAAAAGACTTTTTTTTTTTTTTTTTTTTTTTTTTTCCACCTGTTGCTTTTGGGAACTGGTGACAAAACATTCAAAAAACAGTGTTTTCCACATCTTGACATTTTTTGTTCATATTTCATGGGTAATTTTTTTTTTGCTTGACTTAAAAATCATTTAAAAATAAACAAGAAAGTTAGTTCTCATCTACTGTGGTAAAAACAAGGCCAGGAAAAACCCAGCCTTGAAAATAACCACTTCACATCCTTGGAGGTGTCAGAACATAGAATGCAACCATGGGGGGAGTCAAGTATGTGGGTAAGGCTGTTTACTTTTGCTTCTTCTAGAGCTTAAATACGGCTTTTACTGCCTGGAGCTTGTTGTAATTTTGAACTGGATACTTAGTTTCTTAATGCAGTTGGCTGAGCTAAAAACAAACCTTGCTATTCCCAGATACAGATTTTGTCTTGATGGAAATTCTCTGTGTAGAAGATACATTTATTTCTTGCAGAATAAAGATACATTTGTTTCTTGAAGAATAATATTCTTGAAGAATTATTAATAAGACTTCTCATTAAGAAATATTAATTAATAATATTAATTAATAAGTGTATTGATACTATTAATATTGTGCAATAATATATTATAATTAATATTAATGATATTTCAGTATTTTTTATTACTTTCTGAAAAACTTTCTTAACTCAGTAGCTAATGTGATTTACATTAAAACAAAAGAAAAGGAAAATATTATCTTGTTCTTTTCTATAGAGCAGTTCCAGTTTGGTTTCTAAATCTGAATTTCCTGTTAATAGTTCCCATACAAGTACCTTTGGAATTGGCAAACGTCAATGATGCAAACCAATATAATTTGTATTTTTTTTATAAAGCATTGCCTTTCACTGGTGTGCCAGGCAGATCTCTTCTTTCTCTTTAATTCTGCATAAAATCCTTGCAGGAGGTGGAGAACCTGTTTGTAATTCTCTCAGCGATTCTGCATCTTGGAGATATTGGCTTTACGGCTCTGACAGACGCTGAGACAGCATTCGTGTCAGATCTGCAGCAGCTGGAACAAGGTCAGTAAGATGTGACCTCGGGAGTGTCACAATCAGGGCACTTGCACTGATCCACCGACAGGTGGAAACACAGTTCCAGGGAGACAGGAAAAACGACTTCGGAAAATTCCTAAGTTACTATGGGAAGACAGTAACCAGTTGAATTGGATGTTTGAAAAACTACAGATTTTTATGGGACAAAATAAAAGATGAGTATTGAAAACTATCTAATTCAATGTATATATTTAATCATAGAATTTGCCAAAGGAGATTGTGCAGTGCACTGCGAGCAGGTTTGTTTTAACATGCTCTTGTTCTCCTTGTCAAGAGCTGAGCCATTTGCATTGAGCTGAATTCCTTACATTCAAAATCTATGTCTTAAAAGGGTTTCTTGTTTTCATGCTTTGAAGTTTGCCCTCTTGGTCACTAACAAATCTCTTCAAAGTGGCTTATAGATGCAGAATGTCAATAAGTAGCATACCTTAACTCTAATATGAGAGAAAGTCTGCCAAGCCCTGGGGAAAGTCCTGAGTAACCTTCAAAGAGGAAAGTGAGCTGTTATGTAAACTAAACATACATTGAAGCTTCACAAAGTGCTGATTATAGTAATACAGTTTTGTATGTTCCTTAAATTTTCTTTAATGTGGGTTACTTCTCTATTAAAAAATAGCTTCTACATAAGAATATCTGTTGTAAAAAACAAAACATGCAATAGAGCACAAGGCTTTCTTTAAATTCTCTTTTAATTTCAGTGGCAGGGATGCTGCAGGTTTCACCAGATGAGCTTGCTTCAGCCTTAACAACTGATGTTCAGTATTTTAAAGGTAATTTTTTCCAAGTTCACATTCTCTTAGGTCAGAACTTGTGGCATTTTGATCCTTCTCACTTGAGAATTTTAAAAGCAGATAATTCTTGCTTCTTAATTCCTATATAGTCTTGTAAATTTTCTCTCTAAGGAATACATAGGATTGTCTTTCATGAAATGTCAGACTGAGACACTGAATTAGAAATGGCTTAGTAATATGGAGTAAAGGGGTTTCATAGTCTCATGCTGATAGGCTCCTAACTTGATTAATATTAAAGGATAAATTAAAAAATATTGGGGTATTGGGGGGGTTTTGTTTGTTTTTTTGTTGTTGTTGCTGGTTTTGTTGTGTGTTTTTTTTTGGTTTTTGGTTTTTTTGGCTTGTCTTTTCAAGGTAACAGATTAGATATTAATGTTAAGAACTAAAGTCAACAGGAATGTCCAAGGGTGGGGTTTGGGGAAAGTTTCAGAAAAGTTATTTCCAGTAAAACACTAGTTCTGAGTGGTACACATGCCCTTTTCTATTGAAAAAAATACAAAGGTACATATTTTCAAACTAAACATCTTGTGGGTATCAATTGTCTTCTCATCTTTCACTGGAGGCTTCAGAAGAAAACTATCACCACATGTATGTTTGGCATAACAGAAGTAAAAAGGGTGTAGGGATTTAATGTGACTAAAGTTACTTAAGGCAAGCTTTACAGCATGCTTTCATCTCCATTTTCTGCTTCCTGTCCTAGGTGACATGATTGTACGGAGACACACAACAGAGATTGCAGGATTTTACCGGGATCTCTTGGCCAAATCTCTGTATGGTCGTTTATTTAGCTTTTTAGTGAACACAATCAACTGCTACCTTCAAAATCAAGATGAGACTGGCAGGTAGGAATAACATTCAGACTCTTAGGTGTGTCATTGTCTGTTCAGATCTAGATCTATAAAAGAAATATAATTTCACCAGTTAAAGCATTTTATGATAGAATGCAAGTGATGCATGGATCTTTAAATGACTGGCCATTCTTTCAGCTGTTCCCTTAGTAACGAGTTATTTATTTGCTTGTGTAGGGGAACATGGCACTTTATGCAGGTGATTGGATTGGTGAATTAGAATCAGTAGCCTCTTAAGAGTTGACAGTAGCGAATGAGCTAAGTCATTCAACAAGCAAAAAGGTACTTGGTGTTTTTTCAGTGCAAAATATACTTGTTCTTTCTCCCACAAACTATGACCTTAGTACACAGTATTAAAACGCAATTTTTGTTCAAATGCCTTCAAATAAATGCTTGAACTTAACCAAATTAAATGTTGTAAGCATGTTCTGGGTGTTTCTAGGTTATCATGTTAAATATAATGCTCCTGCTATCCTGTGTGGATACAGTTACTTCTACAGTTACTTCTTACCAGCTGGCATGAAACCTGGAATAAATTTTCTAACTCATTTCTCTTGTTTTGTTGAGAGGTAGCCTAGCTGTACTTCCGTCCCACTTCAGTGAGAAATTATTAAGCAATAAAATCAGATTAATTGGTTTAGTAATTCTAAGAGAAACATTTGATCTTGGCATTTTTTGAGGAAACTAGTTACTTGGGTTTCACTTTTATGGTGAAGTTACTTTACTTTAGACATTAATTGACTTATATTCACCATGTAAAACCTTGCAGCTGGTTTCCAGCAAAGGTAAAAGTGATGCTTGCCAACAGATCTGAGGGAAATGAAGACACTTCTATGAAAAACTGCAAATACTAATCTTTAGAGTTATAGAGGATACATATGTTGCCAGAATCCAGCAAATTCATCACTTTATAATGCTATCCAATAAATAAAATACAAGAGTTTTAATGACAGTGTTAAGTGAGATAATACATCTTCAGAAATATTTTTCTCCTTTGTAAGAACTTTCTGATGCTTTGTCTAATTAGAACTGAATTATAAACATGGGTGCTAGTTTGGACTGGTTGTAAAATACCTTTGAGGTCTATTACTTTATTCATCTTGAAATCTCCAGTAATACATTGAGGAGAAACTCTTTCTGTGATTGGCCTCTAGAAAAGCTATAGGAGATTTGTGTTTCAAAGAAGTATAGAATATTTCTCAATAGGTATTTTCTGAAAGCTTATGTATTCTGACTATGTAATTTTATTCCCAGCAAAATTCAAATAGTGCCAGAGAGCAGCAATGTTTACTTGGGCAAAGAAAAGATCTCAGGAGTCTCATTTTCAAACTTCTTAAAACATTATCTGTTTTATAGAATGGGATATTCTAAAATAGAAATCTTAGTTTTAGAAAAAAAAAAATTAATCACAGCTTAAACTGAAATGTTTCTTTATCTTTTACTGAACCCAGTAGAAGGGAGCTGGGTATGAAGGAAGGACAGGAAGAGAGGTCCTGTTCAGAGCATGAACCCACAACTTAATTGCACTGGTTTCTATATATTGAGTTAGGAAAATCTTTAAAACAGACAAACTGTACAAAGTTTCTTATACAATATGGTTCATAGTTTCATATTTTGAGATCTGCTTCAGTCCAGATCATTTCCAGTGTTCTATTAAAAAAGACAACATAATTTTTGAAAGCAAAGAACAAACTTTGCTTTAAAGAGCTGGTGAAGAGTTTGAGCTACTGATGACATGGCTATAGGTCTTGTAGCAAAAATATTTCTCCCTTCCTACCATACCTGTCAAATCACTCAAAGAAATGTTTGTCAGATGCAGAGATGCTGTTTCTTTCCATTTTGTCCCATCACTGTCTCTTTCTGTACCACTCACACCTGAGTAAGGTAATAATAAAAGTAAAATGATAGTCATTGAGCAAGATGACTGAAAAATGTGGTGATGACACCAAGTCTCAGCAAAAAAACTCAGAATCTTAAAAGCAATCTCAGAAAAACCTCTCTCCAAAATCTCAAAGCCTAGTTTGTTTTAGTAATTGTTTGAGATGAAGAACGTATCTGACTTGGATTATTAATCCTATTTCCTTCAAGAACTGTATTTATGACCAACGTGTGTAATCTGTCCCTGTGGGAGTACTGAAGTAGGATTCTGTGTCCTCATTCGAAGGCTAGATTATATACTCCATCTAATCCTATAAATGTTTCCTCATTAATCAGTATCAGTTTGTCCCCATCAGACATAAGCCAACTGGTGTCCTTCCTGCTTACTGGCAGAACTTGGAGGAAGAGCAAGAGACATTTTTTCTGGGGCAGATGAAAATGCACATTAAACCATCCTGCCTCAACAAATTCACCTCATTTATGTAGGTAGATTGCAAAAAAATTACAATGGGAACGAACCCTATAGATTTCAGAGCTGAAGACCTTTTTCTGGGATGAAAAAGGAGTGATCAAATAACATCCTGTAAGTTTGTCTGAAGCGCTGGGTCAGAAGTACTTTAAAGGGAATTCTGTTCACCTTTCCAGGAATAGCAAACAGGTCAAGAGAATCTCTTGATGAATGGCAAGATGTCTTCCAAGATCATCAGGCAGTGTGTCTGGTGTATGTGTTGGTTTTAGGAGTTGCCAAAAATTTTTACATAGTTTCTTTATAGTGCGGTTGTTAAATGTATAAGATCAAAAGGTATTTCTAGTCTGTAAGGACATCCTTACCGGGATGTCGTTCTGAGGAAAATGGAGAAACTAAAACTATAGCTGTTTTGTTTATACATAGGAAATATTGAATATCTGAAACATAACAAGGAAAAGTGTCAGTCGTGCTTAGTAACTATAAAAGAGTAAAGTAAAATAAGGGGATTTTTCAGGACAAAATGCTCTTTTCTAATATTTGTTCCTTTAGACACTGGTGACATGTCCTTTCATTTATAAGCATGGGATCACTCATGCTTTATTTTGCCTTGGGGATCTCTGCTATGATTAATTTAAGGAAAGTAATTTTGCTGCAAATAATATGGTTGACAGCTCGACAAGAAAAACATATATGGACACTTCTCCTGAGTCTGAGAAGAAAAGTAGTATAAACCAGAGAAAGACAGCAAGAAGAAAACAAAGCAAAGTAGTTTGTAGCCACACATGAGAAAAACAGTTAATTTTGATGTAGTGCTATCTGTTGCTGTTTAGTTTTCAAAATCTGGGCAATAGTGTAAAACAGTGAATTATTATCACAGTTGGTAAGATTTTGCAAATAAATGCCACAATGTAGTAATGAAATGTTGCTATTGCAGAGGATGCAGAGCCTTGTTCTGATATACTTGCCCTCTAGGCAAGATATTAATTATGTAAAATCTCCAGCTCTTTTCATGTGATGTCTGCATCTTCTATTACTACAAAGCCAAGACTAGCAGGTGGAGTTCACCAAAAAAAAACCTGGGATGATATGTTTCCCTGTCAACAAATGCAACTCCAGCAAATCAAGACATTTTTGAAAATATCAGAGTTTTGATAAGAAATGTTATTTGAGATAATCAATCGGCTGGCTTCTAAGGCTTTTATCTGGAGTTTTAGAAACTAGGACCACATTCCCGTTTTGCCTGATTTGTAATAATTCTTTACATCAGTTTGTTTAGGACTTTTCTTTATGCAAATAGTTATATATTCCTTTAGAAAAAGTAAAAGAAAGTAATTTGACAAAATAAGTCATGGCACTCAACTGGTATGTAAGCAGCCCAGCCTCAAATCTATTTATTGAAGCAGACAGAGAAAGGGTAAGTTGTTCCATCCATGTTAATGAGCTCTTGAGAAGTGTGAAATGTAATGCAATATTTCAGCAGCTTTTCAGTATTACAAAGCAGTTAATATTTTGCCTTTCCATAAGGAAGGCAGTAGATAAATGATGAAGTAATAAAACAAGTGAAAACTTAGTAAGTATTCTGAAATCCCGAAGTGCTAAATCTTATATAAATAACATAATAATTCTGGCTTTGCAATATAAGTCTAAGGTAGTTTGCTTTCAGAATGTCTCTACTCTTTTACTGACTGGATTTTTGAAAACTCATTGTGACAAGGAATTTGTACCCATCTTTAATCAGGAGCGCTTGAGAAATGATGCTTACATTTAAAAATACAATTCAAATTGTACTCATTGCTAGAGAGGGAGGAGGTGGTGATATATCCTTATGATTCTTGTTGTAGAAATTCCCTTGGAGGCTAATCGACCTCACTGTAACCTCTCCTGCCCAACAAAGCCATTCGAGACTAGATTTATTATGCAACTCTCAGTGTCTGACATTTACGCACATAACCAGTCTTGTGACCATCAGTAATGCCCTGAACTAGTGTGCCTTAGAATAGAAGACAAACTTCTTGGATATAATTTTTGATGAAGGCTCTGTTCAGCCTCAGGCTTGTCCCTGAGAATTGTTTCTCCTAGCTTGTTTTGTATTACTAAATCATTTAATGGTTTTACTCTTTTTGTTTGTTATGTGGGGATTTATTTTCAGAGCTAGATTCTTGCCTAATTAAATGGTAGTGTTTACTAGAACTGTACTGAAGTACTTCAAGGATGGGTCACCTTTTTCTCCTTTTCATCTGTATCCTGGTGTGCAGATAGACAAAGGGGAAATGTGGAAGGAAAATCTGGAAGGAAAAGCAGATTTCAGAAACAACAGGCTGCAATATTATTTGTATGCATATAGCCCCATACATTTACAAATTATGTTGGCAAAGAGAAAGTTCATCTGCTTTAGAAAGTGGCCTCTTTCTTTCTCAAGAAGCTGAATGATTTTTCCTTTACTGATTTCTTCTGTTCCAGAGGCATTGGCTAAAGTGCAAAGTCTTTCACCCTGCTGGCAGATCATTTCATTCTGGAGAAAGTCCCACTGCATGCAGACATTCAAATTGCAACATTTTTCTTGGGGGTTGTTTGTTTGTTTGGTTTGAGGTTTTTTGTTTGTTTGTTTGTTTTTTGTTTTTTTGTTTGTTTGTTTGTTTTTTAAATGTAACCCCCTTCTCATGTTCTCTTAGTCCCAAGACAGTATGGATAACACTTCTGTCCCTTTCCCACTTCTCTCCATATCCTTGGTGACTGCTGTGCCCTAAACTTTTCACTGGGGCAAAATAAAATCTCTTCCCAGAATGCAAGCAGTGGCACATGAAAAATGAGATGCACTGCCAAGTATTCATTTATATATACAAAATCATCTGTGTTCTTCATGTCCAAATCCTGGCTGTTCTTTCCCCTGAGAGATGTAACCTCGTGTGCAGCCTGAGCTTGCAACTTGTACTTGATGCTGGCACAGAGAAGACTTTGGCTTCAAAGGTTTCCCTTGAAGAAGATTCCCTTGAAGACCATTAGTAGCAACAGTTCTTACTGTCAAAGAATTATAAACTGGAAGGGGTAACTGAGTGCAACTAAGCAATTTTGAAGCTTCCCCTACATGGCTGTCTCTCATCTGATAGAATGAGTTCTATACTTTCAGAAACTGGACTTTAGAAATTCTAAGATATTTTCCTTCTCTAACGAATTCAGGTTTTTAAGTGTCTCCTAAAACAATCTTTAACCCTGGTTAGTTTTTTTTTTATTTATTTTCGATATATTAAGTTGGTGAGTAGAATTTTGATTCTGTTGTATACATGTTCTGCTTGTGTATTTCATACTGTGTTTTTGAAATACAGCCTTATTTCATCCTAGAACATAAATACTTCTGTCAGAAACAACAGAAATATTATTCACATGATTGAGTTCTTATTATCTATAATTTTTTTTATTTTTTTCTTCCCAGTGACCAGGTATTTGAAATTGGAATACTGGATATTTTTGGATTTGAAGAATTTCAAAAGAATACTTTTGAACAGGTAAATGTCTATGTTTTGCTGAATTTAATATAGCTGTTCATGTTAATTCTTCTATTAAGGCTTAGGGTTTTAGCCCAAACAAGCATTTTGATCAGAATATAAGCACACATGGAGACAAAAATTTGTTCTTAAAATATTTTTTCCCATTCTGCCTTTATGGGTGTGAATTAAAACCCTGGCTTTGTTTCATAATTTTAAAAGAATCTAGTAAACATCTATTATAATGATTTGAAAGAGGGGTAGTACTGCACTAAAAGATAATCTGGGGAAATCTTAGTACCATCTATTTTCATGCTTGGGGATGTGATCAATGGGCATTGAGTAGGAGGACACTGGATTGCAAGAAAGATCAAAAT
The DNA here is from genome assembly GCA_038090715.1 of Florisuga fusca. Classification (NCBI taxonomy): domain Eukaryota; kingdom Metazoa; phylum Chordata; class Aves; order Apodiformes; family Trochilidae; genus Florisuga; species Florisuga fusca. The sequence continues at coordinate 74,624 of JAAWXA010000156.1, forward strand.
GCCTTCAGATGCTTTCAAGAAAAAATTGAATGATGGTACATTATATTTAGTGCCATTTCTGGCAGATTCACCTCTATACAACATAAAACTCACAATGTTTTATACAACATGACTATACAACATAAAACTTTTTTTAAAAAAATGAATTATATCCATGGAAAATAAATAAAGCTTTAGATCACTGAATGCTTAAAAATCCATTTAAATATCAAAGTTTTTTTTTAAATTATGAAACTCTGCTCAACTTCAACATTAACCTCTGAACACTAAAGCTATTATGAATTTCATATTTCAGAAAGCATTAACAACTCTCCACAACACTTTGAAAGAGATGTCTAAGTTATTGTTCAGTTGTTCATTCATTCTGTAATGCAGCAAAAGAAAATCAAAGCACAGAACAGAAAATCAAAGCATAGAAAAGAACAGGGATGGTATCAACAACAAAGGACCTGTTACAATTTGTGATCAGAATTTGCCCCTTCATCCCAGTGAATCCATTGTTTTATGGCTCAGATTTCTCTTTGTAGTGAAATAGAAGTAACAGAGCCATATAGGCTCCGTTTCTATTGCACGTTTACATCACTACCCAATTCCAAATGTTTCAAAGTACAAATAGAAGGAACTTACCTCCACCTTCCAAAGAACATGTAAGAATGAAATAAAACATATTCCAGTTCATCTCTCACAAAATTATTTTTGCTCTTATCGTTCTGCCTTGCTTGAATGCTTGCTGGATTAAGGACTATTGATGTGTGCCAATATTCACAGTCATTTACTCAGTGTGAATGTCTGATTTGAAGGAAAATATCAAGTGAAAAATAAAAAACATTTTAACAGACTGAATATATGCAAAAAGAATGTTCCATAAAATATACTGAGTAATAAGGACAAATTATTCTATGCATTTTAAATGTATCCCCAAAGAGAGGTCTGCATATTGGGACTTGCTGGTTATTTAATCCTTTGAATCTGTTCCTCATTGTTTTTTGTCATGAAACTCATGTAAGTTCTGTAATTGACAAGAAACACTCTGAATTCCAATCTCTGGGTTAAGTAATTTTCTGCTTGGTGGCTGTTGAGAATGCTTGAAGAGAAAATATGAGTAAAACTGTGAGAAAAATGAGTAAAAAGTAATTCATTTCTTATTTCTGCATAGCAAAGATCACAGAATCATGGAATTGTTGTGATTGGAAAAGACCTCTAAGATCACAATGTCCAACTGCCAGTATGACCCCCAGTAAAACAAAATAAAGACAAAAATATAGACCAAAATCATATATATTTATATGTATCATCATGGCCACTACAGCATGTCCTGAAATGCTTCATCTACATGGTTTTTAAATACCTTCATGGATGGTGACTCCACCACCTCCTCAGGTAGCCCCTTCCAGTTCCTGACTACATAATAATTTCAAGGTCAACTTTACGTTTGTATTTCATTTTTTCTAAATAAACATATTTCAAGAGGCATTTACTGTCCCTCCACCTGAACTGAATGCATTTTGTTCTGTAATATTGAGTAACACTCTAGGTCATTGCCTCAGAAACTACCGAACTGCATTCCTGAAAAGACAGAACAGAGGTGAGGGCATTACAGAGTTCATTTTTATATGAGCTCTCTAATGTGATTAACACATCTGATTCCTGAAGTGATAGGCTGCAGTATCAACTAATAGAAGCAGTTTGTATCTCCACGTGGCACAATGTAGTCATGCAGACATACTGAAACCAGCCTGCACTCAAAACCTCAAGCTGTCTCACATTCAGGCCTGGTTCAGCGTTCTGCCTGGGCTCGTGATCCCTGCTGATCAACAGGCTTGTTAGCTGAGATAGGGTCCTCATGCAAAACTCACTGCATCTTGTCTGCAAGCATGCCCAGTGTCAGGCACTGTGGTTTCAGAACATCAACATTGAATTTTATGGCCAGACAGGGGAGGAGCCATAAAAATTACTTTTTCATCACATTTAGATTAATGTATTTTAAAAATGGCATGACAAAAGTAGCATAGGGAAAGTGACCCTTTTGTTAGAGATTAGTGAAAGACAAGACAGTCTTTGGGATACCAGTTTGCCTGCTTTCTTGAAAAAAAAAAAAAGAAAGATTACAACTGTTTCCAAGATTAAAACCTGATTGCCCAAACCTGTGGACTTTTTAAGCAACTGCATGAATCTTTCTGGTGCTTAAAAACAGGTCAGTTGATTGACAGTTTAATATCATGATTAAGAGAGCATTATACTAAATCACGTCTATTTAAGCAAGTAATTTTAATAGGCTGTATTTGAAGACAGTTCAGGATGAGAGAGCTGGATAAACCAGGTAGAATAACTTGTTCACTCCAGTGAGTGCTTTGGAATGACAAGACATTCAAATATTAAAATGTCAAAGACAAACAAAGAATTGGTCTAGGAATGTTTCTTGAACAATGCATGGGACAATAGATGTCAAAGAACTAGAAAAGTAAGGTTAATTATGTTTACACCAAGAATCTGGTACCTTTTGGAAGGCAAAATGATGTGACTGACAGCTTGCAAGGGGAAAAGTTTTATAGACAATTGCAAAGATAGCATTAGTCTTTCCCTGTACTTAGTGAGCATTGGTAAGCCTTCAGCCTTCATTTTATAGAACATATGTGTGTTGCATTCTATTTATAATAGCAAAAATAGGACAGGTAGTTCTAAAACAACGGTAAAATAATGTATGGAACAAAAGAAAGTGAGTGGAGTTGTGATTTTTTAGTATGAAATTAAAAGCTAAAAGTTGGGGAGCACTGTTTTTACAAGCCACAGTCTGAGAGTTATTGCTCAATAAAGACTGAAAGCTTCTGAATTACCAGGACTCGGTGAGTTAGTGTTCATCAACTGAGCAATGGTAAATTACTACAGTACTACTTCTAGCTCACCCCAATTACCATTTACACTCATTTGTTAGCAGTGATCATTAGCTTGGGAACAGCATTTTCCTAGAGAGGCTGCATACCTGCTGTGCCAGAACACCTCTGTATACAGCCACACTGGCATATAGTCAGTGAACACACATTTGTCTGTCCTATTCTATACAGAAATGGCCTTAATTCTGTGATCATTTCAGGAAATATGCACAAATAGCTGTGTCATTTTTCAGTGTTAGTTTCCAATATTTTCTTAGGTTTCCTTGTTTGAGAGGGACTGTATTTCTTTACATTTTAATCTTCACTCTAAAAGCAGAAAATGTCTGTTTCTCTTCTGGTAGAGTTTAAAACTAGGTTAGATCATACTCATAGTTCCTTCACAGCTCAGCTCCAAAGAGTGCATTCAAGGAATGCTGTTATCTTCTCTATACCTTTACCCTAGTATATTCTTTGACCACAAGAGCATGCAACACAAACTGAAAGAACACCACAAGCAATAAACAGGAAAGAAGCTTAATGAAGTTGGCTGTACTATTTTCCCCATGTTGTTTCTAAGAAAACTGCATTTTAGCAGAAGAACCAGACCCAAGAGTAGCAAACGTGGCTTTTCTTACCTCTGCAGAAAGCCAGGGCTTTCTACAGAAAGGATATCTGTTGTTGTGGATGCATCATAAAGGGCAAAAATGCAGCTAAATAATGATCTCTGGTAGTCTTTTCTCTCTGATGTCTAATTCAAGTAGTAAACTGAAAAAAAATTTACCTCTTGCTAAATAACGTGTTTAGTTCTTGCATGGTATTTTGTCTCTGTAAACCTTTTAAGTTTTGCAGAGAAAAGTATATGTATGTATCCTTTTCATGGGAAATATAAGTGATTTATCTGAATTAGGACTGCAGGTCACTGGAACAGTCAAGTGTCTCTTCACTCCTTCAACTCTATACCCATTAAATAATGTTTGCATTATCTGTGAGATGCAGTAGAGCTCTGGGAGAGGCACAGCTCCCATGGCAGCTCCCTGAAGCACTTCTACTGTGACAGGAGCCAGCTGGCTCCCAGGGGGCAGAACATTCCCTGCCCCACTCAGGACTTCAGAGTCACTATGGTGAAGCAAAAAAGCTTGTACATCCCAGCCATCTTCACAGAAATTTTCACCTCTTTTTATGATTAGATTTCATAGAATCATAGAATTGGTTGGGTTGGAAGGGACCTCAGAGACCCTCAAGTCCAACCCTTGATCCACTACCACTGCGTTTACTAGACCATGGCACTGAGTGCCACATCCAGTCTCTTTTTAAATGTCTCCAGGGACGGAGAATCCACTACTTCCCGGGGCAGCCCATTCCAATGCCTGATCACCCTCTCCGTAAAGAAATTCTTTCTAATATCTAACCTAAACCTCCCCCGGCACAACTTAAGACCGTGCCCTCTTTTCTTACTGGCAGTCGCCTGGGAAAAGAGACCAACCCCCCCTGGCTACACCCTCCTTTCAGGGAGTTGTAGAGAGTGATGAGGTCTCCCCTGAGCCTCCTCTTCTCCAGGCTGAACAGCCCCAGCTCCCTCAGCCTCTCCTCATAGGATCTGTGCTCGAGTCCCTTCACCAGCCTGGTTGCCCTCCTTTGGACCTGCTCCAGCACCTCAATCTCCTTCCTGAACTGAGGGGCCCAGAACTGGACACAGTACTCGAGGTGTGGCCTCACCAGCGCTGAGTACAGGGGCAGAATCCCTTCCTTGGACCTGCTGGCCACGCTGTTCCTGATACAGGCCAGGATGCCATTGGCCTTCTTGGCCACCTGGGCACACTGCTGGCTCATGTTCACCTTACTGTCAATCCAAACCCCCAGGTCCCTCTCTGTCNGAAAAAAAGGGCTACTGTGAGCCATAATTTGTATTGGTCTTCTCTTTCTTCTGTGTTTTATTTTATTTTATTTTATTGTTTTATTTATTTTATTTCATTTTATTTATTATTTTACTTTGAAAACAATGTGCTTGGATACAAACCTAGCTTGTCTACAGAACCAAACTCCATGAAATGCAAATCCCTCTATGTAAACACAGTGTAGATTTTAGCAATAGGACTCAACAGGGAGTCTCTGTCCTTTTTGGATGTATAAACCATGGCAGTACTGAAGTAAATCTGCAAATTCCCTTGATTTAGGAAGGCCAGTTTCTTTTAAACAGCTGAAGTCAGTGTAACTTCAACAGATAAGTAACTTGCTTAGATGCAGCCCTTTGATTGAATTCTCAATGTACAACCTGTAAACTTTGCTTCAAGTTAGCTGAGCATACTGCCTATGGGTCTTTAAAACTTTCTGCCTCCTGAGAGGCAATGAAAGACATCATGGGAAATGTAAGGTCAGACGTACTTTTGAGTTTTCATCCAGCTTTCATCCATGAGAGGTTTGGGAAGATTCTGAGAAACACACGCTTCCATCTTCTTCTGATTTTTGGTCATCTTGGAAGAGACCTGGGACAGAAATGGATTCCAGGGCAAGAAGCAAGGTAGATCCCATGCTGTGCATTGGAGAGCAACCATGAATTCTCTGTAACTGATCCCTGCACTCAGTGTCCTATAGAAAGAAGCAGGACCCTCTGCTTTCATTAATGGATGGCCACTAATGATTGTGGTGATGGATTGCTAAATAGATAACATACATAAAATTGTGCTTGTTTACTCCATTTAAAGCAGAAAGAATAATGTTCTTGCTTTGTCAAACAACTGTGTAAAGTAGGGTACTGGGCCAACTCATATTCTTGTATTGTGTGAAACTTCTTTATCCCGTGATAGTTAAATAATAGTTACTGATCAATTAATTATATCAGTCCTCCTTAAAAATGTCTAATTCCTGTGTAAATTATGTGTATTTACCAGTAGTTCAAGTCAATAGAGTGGCTGATGTCTCAGGCTGAGGAGCTTAATGTGTTTTTTTTTGCCAAGTTAAAGGGCTTTACAAAGATCTTAGTGTTGAGAATTACTTGTTTAGTATACATACCTGAACACACATGGCCTTACCTGTATATAAGGGAAGAAGAGGGCTGCTTGTGAATCAGCTTATCTGAAACTGATCCATGAACTACATTCAGTGTTTATATGAAATAATTTTGGAGTATATTATCGATGTTTTAACTGGATACCGGTGAAATTTATAAGCGGGTACCCACAGCACTTTTAAAATTTTAGATCTGATACCGTGGCTCTTAACCCAGTAAGTTTGATTTAATGAGTCAGCATATTATAAGTAGCAATCACTGGTGGAGAAATGCCTTGAAGCTCATAAACTTAATGACATCTACCTGGCAACTAGTGCCAAAATCTGAACACAGGAATACAAAATTGCTCTTGGCTGTAGGAGCAAAGTTCATACATTGGGAAAGCATTTCAGGACATGGATTGGACCAGTTTGCACTTGCATGCTAACTGACTTGCTTTCTCTACGTGTCCAGCAGTGCTCAATATTCACTACTTTTTTATCATCATCATCATCATTAGCCTACAACTAAAAAATTTTGCTTGTAAAATTAACATTCACAGAATTATGATTTTCTAAGTGGTCCTGTCTTATAAAATACTGAATTATATGAGTCAGAGAAATAGCACTACAAGGTCTACTGCCTTTATTATTTTAATGTCAGAATTCTATTTTGAGACACTTCTGCTGTGCATTCATTCTTTTTTTTTTAATGAAATTATCTTGGATTTACATTTTCTTGTTAATGTGTTTTCATCTTGTATCCCACAGCAATCTCAATGTAATTTTTTAAAAATATAAATTTACTTGAGTTTATCCTAAAGACATTTGGCATATTGAAATTCAAGTCAAAGCTGTATTTCTTTGCTTTCCACTTGAGTATATCCACTGTCTGTAAAAAATTATGCACTTCATAGTTCAGGTACATATACAGATTTATTTGAATTTTTCTTTTGAAAATGTGCAAGTGAAACTATTTCCTGAGCAACACACAGGCTAATGTAAGCTTTCTGTGCTGAAACCCAGTAACAAAAGGTCTATCTTAACGTGTTTTTTCTTAGTTTAGAAAAATAAAAGCTGTGTTCTGGCCGTCATCAAATCTGTGTGCAATGATTGATTTATTAATACTATTATCATATTTTCCTCTTGTCATTAACAAAGTTATTTCCATTTTTTAAATGCTGGGTTTGGTGCTTTATTGCACTAGTCATGAGCAGAAATTTGAGCACTTACATGTTTAGCACTTAGACCATCTCAGTGCTACCATGTAACGTGTTTCAAAGGATGTAAAATCCGTTCAGATTG